>JBBGZY010003223.1:0-142662 GCA_037952925.1 Lithobates clamitans
GTCGGTAGATCGGTGGTGGGGGGGAGGGGAGGTCGGTGGGGGGAGGGGAGGTCGGTGGATCGGTCGGTGGGGGGAGGGGAGGTCGGTAGATCGGTCGGTGGGGGGGGGAGGGGAGGTCGGTAGATCGGTGGGGGGGGGGGAGGTCGGTAGATCGGTCGGTGGGGGGGGGAGGGGAGGTCGGTAGATCGGTCGGTGGGGGGGGAGGGGAGGTCGGTGGGGGGGAGGTCGGTAGATCGGTCGGTGGGGGGGAGGGGAGGTCGGTAGATCGGTCGGTGGGGGGAGGGGAGGTCGGTAGATCGGTGGGGGGGGGGAGGGGAGGTCGGTAGATCGGTCGGTGGGGGGGAGGGGAGGTCGGTAGATCGGTCGGTGGGGGGGAGGGGAGGTCGGTGGGGGGGAGGGGAGGTCGGTGGATCGGTCGGTGGGGGGGGGAGGGGAGGTCGGTAGATCGGTCGGTGGGGGGGAGGGGAGGTCGGTGGGGGGGAGGGAGGTCGGTAGATCGGTCGGTGGGGGGGGGAGGGGAGGTCGGTAGATCGGTCGGTGGGGGGGGGAGGGGAGGTCGGTGGATCGGTCGGTGGGGGGGGGAGGGGAGGTCGGTAGATCGGTCGGTGGGGGGGGGAGGGGAGGTCGGTGGGGGGGAGGTCGGTAGATCGGTCGGTGGGGGGGAGGGGAGGTCGGTAGATCGGTCGGTGGGGGGAGGGGAGGTCGGTAGATCGGTGGGGGGGGGGGAGGGGAGGTCGGTAGATCGGTGGGGGGGGAGGGGAGGTCGGTAGATCGGTGGGGGGAGGGGAGGTCGGTAGATCGGTCGGTGGGGGGGAGGGGAGGTCGGTAGATCGGTCGGTGGGGGGGAGGGGAGGTCGGTAGATCGGTGGTGGGGGGGAGGGGAGGTCGGTGGGGGGAGGGGAGGTCGGTGGATCGGTCGGTGGGGGGGAGGGGAGGTCGGTAGATCGGTCGGTGGGGGGGGGAGGGGAGGTCGGTAGATCGGTGGGGGGGGGAGGGGAGGTCGGTAGATCGGTCGGTGGGGGGGGAGGGGAGGTCGGTAGATCGGTCGGTGGGGGGGGGAGGGGAGGTCGGTGGGGGGAGGTCGGTAGATCGGTCGGTGGGGGGAGGGGAGGTCGGTAGATCGGTCGGTGGGGGGAGGGGAGGTCGGTAGATCGGTGGGGGGGGGGAGGGAGGTCGGTAGATCGGTCGGTGGGGGGGAGGGGAGGTCGGTAGATCGGTCGGTGGGGGGAGGGAGGTCGGTAGATCGGTGGGGGGGGGGAGGGGAGGTCGGTAGATCGGTCGGTGGGGGGAGGTCGGTAGATCGGTGGGGGGGGGGGGTCGGTAGATCGGTGGGGGGGGGAGGTCGGTAGATCGGTCGGTGGGGGGGGGGGGGAGGTGAGGTCGGTAGATCGGTGGGGGGGGGGGGAGGGGAGGTCGGTAGATCGGTGGGGGGGGGAGGGGAGGTCGGTAGATCGGTCGGTGGGGGGGGGAGGGGAGGTTGGTAGATCGGTCGGTGGGGGGGAGGGGAGGTCGGTAGATCGGTCGGTGGGGGGGAGGGGAGGTCGGTGGGGGGGAGGGGAGGTCGGTAGATCGGTCGGTGGGGGGGGGAGGGGAGGTCGGTGGGGGGGAGGGGAGGTCGGTAGATCGGTCGGTGGGGGGGGGAGGGGAGGTCGGTAGATCGGTCGGTGGGGGGGGGAGGGAGGTCGGTAGATCGGTCGGTGGGGGGGGGAGGGGAGGTCGGTAGATCGGTCGGTGGGGGGGGAGGGGAGGTCGATAGATCGGTCGGTGGGGGGGAGGGGAGGTCGGTAGATCGGTCGGTGGGGGGGAGGGGAGGTCGGTAGATCGGTCGGTGGGGGGGAGGGGAGGTCGGTAGATCGGTCGGTGGGGGGGAGGGGAGGTCGGTAGATCGGTCGGTGGGGGGGAGGGGAGGGGAGGTCGGTGGGGGGGAGGGGAGGTCGGTAGATCGGTCGGTGGGGGGGAGGGGAGGTCGGTGGGGGGGAGGGGAGGTTGGTAGATCGGTGGGGGGAGGGGAGGTCGGTAGATCGGTCGGTGGGGGGGGAGGGGAGGTCGGTGGGGGGGAGGTCGGTAGATCGGTCGGTGGGGGGGAGGGGAGGTCGGTGGGGGGGAGGTCGGTAGATCGGTCGGTGGGGGGAGGGGAGGTCGGTGGGGGGGAGGTCGGTAGATCGGTCGGTGGGGGGGGAGGGGAGGTCGGTGGGGGGGAGGGGAGGTCGGTAGATCGGTCGGTGGGGGGGGGAGGGGAGGTCGGTGGGGGGGAGGGAGGTCGGTAGATCGGTCGGTGGGGGGGGGAGGGGAGGTTGGTAGATCGGTCGGTGGGGGGGGAGGGGAGGTCGGTGGGGGGGAGGGGAGGTCGGTAGATCGGTCGGTGGGGGGGGGAGGGGAGGTCGGTGGGGGGGAGGGAGGTCGGTAGATCGGTCGGTGGGGGGAGGGGAGGTCGGTGGGGGGGAGGGGAGGTCGGTAGATCGGTCGGTGGGGGGAGGGGAGGTCGGTGGGGGGGAGGTCGGTAGATCGGTCGGTGGGGGGGAGGGGAGGTCGGTGGGGGGGAGGGGAGGTCGGTAGATCGGTGGGGGGGGGGGGGAGGGGAGGTCGGTAGATCGGTGGGGGGGGGAGGGGAGGTCGGTAGATCGGTCGGTGGGGGGGGGAGGGGAGGTTGGTAGATCGGTCGGTGGGGGGGGGAGGGGAGGTCGGTGGGGGGGAGGGGAGGTCGGTAGATCGGTCGGTGGGGGGGGGAGGGGAGGTCGGTAGATCGGTCGGTGGGGGGGGAGGGGAGGTCGATAGATCGGTCGGTGGGGGGGAGGGGAGGTCGGTAGATCGGTCGGTGGGGGGGAGGGGAGGTCGGTGGGGGGGGGAGGGGAGGTCGGTAGATCGGTCGGTGGGGGGGAGGGGAGGTCGGTAGATCGGTCGGTGGGGGGGAGGGGAGGGGAGGTCGGTGGGGGGGAGGGGAGGTCGGTAGATCGGTCGGTGGGGGGGGAGGGGAGGTCGGTGGGGGGGAGGGGAGGTTGGTAGATCGGTGGGGGGAGGGGAGGTCGGTAGATCGGTCGGTGGGGGGGGAGGGGAGGTCGGTGGGGGGGAGGTCGGTAGATCGGTCGGTGGGGGGAGGGGAGGTCGGTGGGGGGGAGGTCGGTAGATCGGTCGGTGGGGGGGGAGGGGAGGTCGGTGGGGGGAGGGGAGGTCGGTAGATCGGTCGGTGGGGGGGGAGGGGAGGTCGGTGGGGGGGAGGGAGGTCGGTAGATCGGTCGGTGGGGGGGGGAGGGGAGGTTGGTAGATCGGTCGGTGGGGGGGGGAGGGGAGGTCGGTGGGGGGGAGGGGAGGTCGGTAGATCGGTCGGTGGGGGGGGGAGGGGAGGTCGGTGGGGGGAGGGAGGTCGGTAGATCGGTCGGTGGGGGGGAGGGGAGGTCGGTGGGGGGGAGGGGAGGTTGGTAGATCGGTCGGTGGGGGGGGGAGGGGAGGTCGGTGGGGGGGGAGGGAGGTCGGTAGATCGGTCGGTGGGGGGGGGAGGGGAGGTCGGTGGGGGGGGAGGGAGGTCGGTAGATCGGTCGGTGGGGGGGAGGGGAGGTCGGTAGATCGGTCGGTGGGGGGGGAGGGGAGGTCGGTGGGGGGGAGGGGAGGTCGGTAGATCGGTCGGTGGGGGGGAGGGGAGGTCGGTGGGGGGGAGGGGAGGTTGGTAGATCGGTGGGGGGAGGGGAGGTCGGTAGATCGGTCGGTGGGGGGGGAGGGGAGGTCGGTGGGGGGAGGTCGGTAGATCGGTCGGTGGGGGGGGAGGGGAGGTCGGTGGGGGGGAGGTCGGTAGATCGGTCGGTGGGGGGGGAGGGGAGGTCGGTGGGGGGGAGGTCGGTAGATCGGTCGGTGGGGGGAGGGGAGGTCGGTGGGGGGGAGGTCGGTAGATCGGTCGGTGGGGGGGAGGGGAGGTCGGTGGGGGGGAGGGGAGGTCGGTAGATCGGTCGGTGGGGGGGGGAGGGGAGGTCGGTGGGGGGGAGGGAGGTCGGTAGATCGGTCGGTGGGGGGGGGAGGGGAGGTTGGTAGATCGGTCGGTGGGGGGGGAGGGGAGGTCGGTGGGGGGGAGGGGAGGTCGGTAGATCGGTCGGTGGGGGGGGGAGGGGAGGTCGGTGGGGGGGAGGGAGGTCGGTAGATCGGTCGGTGGGGGGGAGGGGAGGTCGGTGGGGGGGAGGGGAGGTTGGTAGATCGGTGGGGGGAGGGGAGGTCGGTAGATCGGTCGGTGGGGGGGGAGGGGAGGTCGGTGGGGGGGAGGGGAGGTTGGTAGATCGGTGGGGGAGGGGAGGTCGGTAGATCGGTCGGTGGGGGGGGAGGGGAGGTCGGTGGGGGGGAGGTCGGTAGATCGGTCGGTGGGGGGGAGGGGAGGTCGGTGGGGGGGAGGTCGGTAGATCGGTCGGTGGGGGGGGAGGGGAGGTCGGTGGGGGGGAGGTCGGTAGATCGGTCGGTGGGGGGAGGGGAGGTCGGTGGGGGGGAGGTCGGTAGATCGGTCGGTGGGGGGAGGGGAGGTCGGTGGGGGGGAGGTCGGTAGATCGGTCGGTGGGGGGAGGGGAGGTCGGTGGGGGGGAGGTCGGTAGATCGGTCGGTGGGGGGAGGGGAGGTCGGTGGGGGGAGGGGAGGGGAGGTCGGTAGATCGGTCGGTGGGGGGGGGAGGGGAGGTCGGTAGATCGGTCGGTGGGGGGAGGGGAGGTCGGTAGATCGGTCGGTGGGGGGGGAGGGGAGGTCGGTAGATCGGTGGGGGGGGAGGGGAGGTCGGTGGATCGGTCGGTGGGGGGAGGGGAGGTCGGTAGATCGGTGGGGGGGGAGGGAGGTCGGTGGATCGGTCGGTGGGGGGGAGGGGAGGTCGGTAGATCGGTCGGTGGGGGGGGAGGGGAGGTCGGTGGGGGGGAGGTCGGTAGATCGGTCGGTGGGGGGGGAGGGGAGGTCGGTAGATCGGTCGGTGGGGGGGGAGGGGAGGTCGGTAGATCGGTCGGTGGGGGGGGAGGGGAGGTCGGTGGGGGGAGGGGAGGTCGGTGGGGGGAGGGGAGGTCGGTGGGGGGAGGGGAGGTCGGTAGATCGGTGGGGGGGAGGGGAGGTCGGTAGATCGTTCGGTGTACCTGTCTTCTTCTCGGTCGGTAGATCAGTCGGTGGGGGGGGGAGGGGAGGTCGGTAGATCGGTCGGTGGGGGGGGGGGGGGGTCGGTAGATCGGTGGGGGGGAGGGGAGGTCGGTAGATCGGTCGGTGGGGGGGGAGGGGAGGTCGGTGTACCTGTCTTCTCCTCGGTCGGGTCGCGGAGGATGCCGGGATTGGTGGAGGAAGTTGTTGTTCTCGGTTGTTATGGTGACGGCGGTTCGCTCTTCTCTCTGCGCATGCGCCGTGTTGTGGGAGAGAAGAGGGGGCGGGGAGAGAAGATTCGGGCCGCCATATTTGTTGTGGGAAGGTCTGGCTGTGTGATGAGTGGGCGGGGTTTCGGTCTATGATTGCAACTCCAATTCTCTAATCACGGAGAGACAATTTGGGGCTCCACCCCCCGATCGTTCGCTCCTCCCACATAGTTAGTCATGTTCCTTCTTATCCAATCCTCTCCTGACTCCTCCCACCTATTACTCCTCCCCCTGACAGACGGAGGGGAAGTTATCGGTATTTATAGGTAATAGATAGTGGGCGGGGCCGTACGGGGGGAGGGTAGATGGGCGGTCTCTATTCTCCTGTATGGAGGTGGGAGGAGCCAATCCAGAACCGGTGTTCTGCCGAATAAGTTCCGCTCGGCGGATAAGTTCCTCAGTGTACTGCGCATGCGCAGTACGATCCGGCGGAAATAGCCGAAGCGGAACAGCTGAAAATCAGCTGTACACGGCGGCTGTAGTCGGGCTCCTCGCTGCGCTCGGCACTTTTAGATTCCCCCTCCAGGTCCACTTGGATGGTGGGGAAGGAATCTGGACCCAGAGCGCAGGCGCCGTGTACAGCCGATTGTGGATTTTGAGCTTCGGCTATCTCCGCCGGCTGACAGCAGTTGGTACTGCGCAGGCGCTGCGCCTGCGCAGTACAGGGGAGGAACTTATCCGCCGAGGGAACTTTCTCGGGGCGGATTTCTGTGTAATATGGAATGTACCATTCCTCTGTGGGGGGGGGGGGTGTGGCCAATCCCATTATCAGTGAAAGGGGCGTTCCCTGTGATGTGACCAATCATAGCTTTTCCTTCTCTTCTTATTCACATCACAAAAGAGATAATTTACGAAACAATCGTCTGCAACATTTATAATCACTTTGTGAACTTCCTCCGGGACGATCTCTTCTCAATCGTTTATGAACAACATGAACCCGAAGAAGCCGCGACTCGGAGCGTTTATTAAAGTGAGGGGTGGAGTGGGGGGCGGAGACAGAGACGGGGTGAGGGGCGGAGACAGAGACGGGGTGAGGGGCGGAGACAGAGATGGGGTGAGGGGCGGAGACAGAGACGGGGTGAGGGGCGGAGACAGAGACGGGGTGAGGGGCGGAGACAGAGACGGGGTGAGGGGCGGAGACAGAGACGGGGTGAGGGGCGGAGACAGAGACGGGGTGAGGGGCGGAGACAGAGACGGGGTGAGGGGCGGAGACAGAGACGGGGTGAGGGGCGGAGACAGAGGCGGGTGAGGGGCGGAGACAGAGGCAGGTGAGGGGCGGAGACAGAGGCGGGGTGAGGGGCGGAGACAGAGGCGGGTGAGGGGCGGAGACAGAGGCGGGTGAGGGGCGGAGACAGAGGCGGGTGAGGGGCGGAGACAGAGGCGGGTGAGGGGCGGAGACAGAGGCGGGGTGAGGGGTGGAGTGGGGGCGGGGTGAGGGGCGGAGACAGATGTACAGTGAGGGGTGGAGACAGAGTTGGGGTGAGGGGCGAAGACAGAGGCAGAGTGAGGGGTGGAGTGGGGGCGGGGTGAGGGGCGGAGACAGAGGCGGGGTGAGGGGTGGAGACAGCGGCGGGGTGAGGGGTGGAGTGGGGGCGGGGTGAGGGGTGGAGTGGGGGCGGGGTGAGGGGTGGAGACAGAGGCGTGGTGAGGGGTGGGGACAGCGACGGGGTGAGGGGTGGAGTGGGGGCGGGGTGAGGGGTGGAGACAGAGGCAGACTGAGGGGCGGAGAACTTCTATCCCATAATATGTCAGGAGATGAAGAGATCACATCTCATGGTGGATCGGGATTGGATTGGATTGAATTGGAGATCGGATTGGATTGGATATCGGATTGGATTGGATTGGATTGGAGATCGGATTGGATTAGATTGGATATCGGATTGGATTGGATTGGAGATCGGATTGGATTGGATTGGAGATCGGATTGGATTGGATTGGAGATCGGATTGGAGATCGGATTGGATTGGATTGGAAATTGGATTGGATCGGATAGGATTGGATCGGATAGGATTGGATCGGATAGGATTGGAGATTGGATTGGATCGGATTGGATTGGATCGGATAGGATTGGATCGGATCGGATTGGATTGGAGATCGGATTGGATCGGATTGGATCGGATTGGATCGGATAGGATTGGATTGGAGATTGGATTGGAGATTGGATTGGATCGGATCGGATTGGATCGGATTGGATTGGAGATCGGATTGGATCAGATTGGATCGGATTGGATTGGATCGGATAGGATTGGATCGGATCGGATTGGATTGGAGATCGGATTGGATCGGATTGGATCGGATTGGATTGGAGATTGGATTGGAGATTGGATTGGATCGGATCGGATTGGATCGGATTGGATTGGAGATCGGATTGGATCAGATTGGATCGGATTAGATTGGATCGGATCGGATTGGATCGGATCGGATTGGATTGGAGATCGGATTGGATCGGATTGGATCGGATTGGATTGGAGATTGGATTGGAGATTGGATTGGATCGGATCGGATTGGATCGGATTGGATTGGAGATCGGATTGGATCAGATTGGATTGGATCAGATTGGATCGGATAGCATTGGATCGGATTGGATTGGATCGGATAGGATAGGATTGGATTGGATCGGATAGGATCGGATAGGATTGGATCGGATTGGAGATCGGATTGGATCGGATAGGATTGGATTGGATCAGATAGGATTGGATAGGATTGGATCGGATTGGATTGGATAGGATAGGATTGGAATGGATTGGATCGGATAGGATTGGATCGGATAGGATTGGATTGGATAGGATCGGATAGGATTGGATCAGATTGGATCAGATAGGATAGGATTGGATTGGATCAGATTGGATCAGATAGGATTGGATTGGATCGGATCGGATTGGATCGGATTGGATTGGAGATCGGATTGGATCAGATTGGATTGGATCAGATTGGATCGGATAGCATTGGATCGGATTGGATTGGATCGGATAGGATAGGATTGGATTGGATCGGATAGGATCGGATAGGATTGGATCGGATTGGAGATCGGATTGGATCGGATAGGATTGGATTGGATCAGATAGGATTGGATAGGATTGGATCGGATTGGATTGGATAGGATAGGATTGGAATGGATTGGATCGGATAGGATTGGATCGGATAGGATTGGATTGGATAGGATCGGATAGGATTGGATCAGATTGGATCAGATAGGATAGGATTGGATTGGATCAGATTGGATCAGATAGGATTGGATTGGATCGGATAGGATTGGATCGGATAGGATAGGATTGGATCAGATTGGATCAGATAGGATAGGATTGGATTGGATCAGATTGGATCAGATAGGATAGGATTGGATTGGAGATTGGATCGGATAGGATTGGATCGGATTGGATTGGATCGGATAGCATTGGATCGGATAGGATTGGATCGGATTGGATTGGAGATCGGATTGGATCAGATTGGATTGGATTGGAGATTGGATTGGATAGGATCGGATAGGATCAGATAGGATCAGATTGGATCAGATAGGATTGGATTGGATCGGATTGGATTGGATCGGATTGGATCAGATAGGATAGGATTGGATTGGAGATTGGATCGGATAGGATTGGATCGGATTGGATTGGATCGGATAGCATTGGATCGGATAGGATTGGATCGGATTGGATTGGAGATCGGATTGGATCAGATTGGATTGGATTGGAGATTGGATTGGATCGGATCGGATTGGATTGGAGATCGGATTGGATCGGATAGCATTGGATCGGATAGGATTGGATCGGATCGGATTGGATTGGAGATCGGATTGGATCGGATTGGATTGGAGATTGGATTGGATAGGATTGGATTGGAGATTGGATTGGATCGGATTGGATTGGTGATCGGATTGGATTGGAGATCGGATTGGATCGGATAGGATTGGATTGGATTGGAGATCGGATTGGATCAGATTGGATCGGATCGGATAGGATTGGATCGGATAGCATTGGATCGGATAGGATTGGATCGGATTGGATCAGATTGGATCGGATAGGATTGGATTGGATAGGATTGGATCGGATTGGAGATTGGATTGGAGATTGGATCGGATTGGATCGGATAGCATTGGATCGGATTGGATTGGATCGGATAGGATTGGATCAGATAGGATTGGATTGGATCAGATAGGATTGGATTGGATCGGATAGGTTTGGATTGGATCAGATTGGATCGGATAGGATTGGATCGGATAGGATTGGATTGGATCAGATTGGATTGGATCAGATTGGATAGGATTGGATTGGATCGGATAGGATTGGATTGGATCAGATAGGATTGGATTGGATCAGATAGGATTGGATTGGATTGGATCAGATTGGATCGGATAGGATTGGATCAGATTGGATCGGATAGGATTGGATTGTATAGGATTGGATTGGATCAGATTGGATTGGAGATAGGATTGGATCGGATTGGATTGGATCGGATAGGATTGGATCGGATTGGATTGGATAGGATTGGATCGGATAGGATTGGATCGGATAGGATTGGATAGGATTGGATCGGATTGGATTGGATAGGATCGGATAGGATTGGATAGGATTGGATCAGATAGGATTGGATTGGATAGATTGGATTGGATTGGATCTGATTGGATTGGAGATCGGATTGGATCCGATTGGATTGGAGATCGGATTGGATCAGATTGGATCGGATCGGATAGGATTGGATCAGATAGGATTGGATCGGATAGGATTGGATCGGATAGCATTGGATCGGATTGGATTGGATCGGATTGGAGATCGGATTGGATCAGATTGGATCGGATTGGATCGGATTGGAGATTGGATTGGATCGGATAGGATTGGATCGGATAGGATAGGATTGGATCGGATTGGAGATCGGATTGGATCAGATTGGATTGGATAGGATTGGATTGGATCGGATTGGAGATTGGATCGGATAGGATTGGATCGGATTGGATTGGATCGGATAGCATTGGATCGGATTGGATTGGATCGGATAGGATTGGATCGGATTGGATAGGATTGGATTGGATCGGATTGGATAGGATAGGATTGGATTGGATCGGATTGGATTGGATAGGATAGGATTGGATCGGATAGGATTGGATCGGATAGGATTGGATCGGATAGCATTGGATCGGATTGGATTGGAGATCGGATTGGATCAGATTGGATTGGATTGGAGATCGGATTGGATCGGATAGGATAGGATTGGATCGGATAGGATTGGATCGGATTGGATCGGATTGGATTGGAGATCGGATTGGATCGGATTGGATTGGAGATTGGATTGGATCGGATTGGATTGGATCGGATAGGATTGGAGATCGGATTGGATCGGATTGGATTGGAGATTGGATTGGATCGGATAGGATTGGATTGGAGATTGGATTGGATCGGATTGGATTGGAGATCGGATTGGATTGGAGATCGGATTGGATCGGATAGGATTGGATCGGATTGGATCAGATTGGATCGGATTGGATTGGATTGGATAGGATTGGATTTGATTGGATCGGATAGGATTGGATTGGATCGGATTGGAGATTGGATTGGAGATTGGATCTGATAGGATAGGATTGGATCGGATAGGATAGGATCAGATTGGATCGGATAGAATTGGATTGGATCAGATAGGATTGGATTGGATCGGATAGGATTGGATTGGATCAGATTGGATTGGATAGGATTGGATCGGATAGGATTGGATCGGATTGGATCGGATAGGATTGGATCGGATAGGATTGGATTGGATCGGATAGGATTGGATAGGATTGGATCGGATAGGATTGGATCGGATTGGATCGGATAGGATTGGATCGGATAGGATTGGATTGGATCAGATAGGATTGGATTGGATCAGATTGGATCGGATAGGATTGGATCAGATTGGATCGGATAGGATTGGATCAGATTGGATCGGATAGGATTGGATTGGATCAGATAGGATTGGATTGGATCAGATTGGATCGGATAGGATTGGATTGGATCAGATTGGATCAGATTGGATTGGAGATTGGATTGGATCGGATTGGAGATTGGATTGGAGATAGGATTGGATCGGATTGGATTGGATCGGATAGGATTGGATCGGATAGCATTGGATCGGATTGGATTGGATAGGATTGGATCGGATAGGATTGGATCGGATTGGATTGGATCAGATAGGATTGGATCAGATAGGATTGGATTGGATTGGATAGGATTGGATTGGATAGGATTGGATTGGATCGGATAGGATTGGATTGGATCAGATAGGATTGGATTGGATCAGATAGGATTGGATTGGATAGGATTGGATTGGATAGGATTGGATTGGATCGGATAGGATTGGATCTGATAGGATTGGATAGGATTGGATAGGATTGGATAGGATTGGATCAGATTGGATTGGATAGGATTGGATTGGATCGGATAGGATAGGATTGGATTGGATTGGATCGGATTTGATTGGATCAGATAGGATTGGATAGGATTGGATTGGATCAGATAGGATTGGATTGGATAGGATTGGATTGGATCGGATAGGATTGGATCGGATTGGATCAGATAGGATTGGATCGGATAGGATTGGATAGGATTGGATCGGAATGGATTGGATAGGATAGGATAGGATTGAATCAGATTGGATTGGATCAGATTGGATCAGATAGGATTGGATTGGATCGGATAGGATTGGATTGGATTGGATAGGATTGGATCGGATTGGATTGGATCAGATTGGATCAGATAGGATTGGATTGGATCGGATAGGATCAGATAGGATTGGATCGGATAGGATTGGATAGGATTGGATCGGATAGGATTGGATCGGATTGGAGATTGGATTGGATCAGATTGGATTGGATTGGAGATTGGATTGGATCGGATAGCATTGGATCGGATAGGATTGGATCGGATCGGATTGGATTGGAGATCGGATTGGATTGGAGATCGGATTGGATCAGATTGGATTGGATTGGATCGGATTGGATTGGATCGGATTGGATCGGATAGGATTGGATTGGAGATCGGATTGGATTGGAGATCGGATTGGATTGGATTGGAGATCGGATTGGATCAGATCGGATAGGATTGGATTGGATCAGATAGGATTGGATTGGATCGGATAGGATTGGATCGGATTGGATCGGATAGCATTGGATCGGATTGGATCGGATAGGATTGGATTGGATTGGATAGGATTGGATTGGAGATCGGATTGGATCAGATTGGATCGGATAGGATTGGATTGGATTGGATAGGATTGGATTGGATTGGATTGGATCGGATAGGATTGGATTGGATCGGATTGGAGATTGGATTGGAGATTGGATCGGATAGGATTGGATCGGATTGGATCGGATAGCATTGGATCGGATTGGATTGGATCGGATAGGATTGGATTGGATCAGATTGGATCGGATAGGATTGGATCGGATAGGATTGGATCGGATAGGATTGGATTGGATCAGATAGGATTGGATTGGATCAGATTGGATCGGATTGAATAGGATTGGATTGGATCGGATAGGATTGGATCGGATAGGATTGGATAGGATAGGATTGGATCGGATTGGATTGGATCAGATTGGATTGGATTGGATCGGATTGGATCGGATTGGATCGGATAGGATCGGATTGGAGATCGGATTGGATTGGAGATCGGATTGGATTGGATTGGAGATCGGATTGGATCAGATCGGATAGGATTGGATTGGATCAGATAGGATTGGATTGGATCGGATAGGATTGGATCGGATTGGATCGGATAGCATTGGATCGGATTGGATCGGATAGGATTGGATTGGATTGGATAGGATTGGATTGGAGATCGGATTGGATCAGATTGGATCGGATAGGATTGGATTGGATTGGATAGGATTGGATTGGATTGGATTGGATTGGATCGGATAGGATTGGATCGGATTGGAGATTGGATTGGAGATTGGATCGGATAGGATTGGATCGGATTGGATCGGATAGCATTGGATCGGATTGGATTGGATCGGATAGGATTGGATTGGATCAGATTGGATCGGATAGGATTGGATCGGATAGGATTGGATCGGATAGGATTGGATTGGATCAGATAGGATTGGATTGGATCAGATTGGATCGGATTGGATAGGATTGGATTGGATCGGATAGGATTGGATCGGATAGGATTGGATAGGATAGGATTGGATCGGATTGGATTGGATCAGATTGGATCGGATTGGATAGGATAGGATTGGATCGGATTGGATTGGATAGGATTGGATCGGATAGGATTGGATCAGATAGGATTGGATAGGATTGGATCGGATTGGATTGGATAGGATAGGATTGAATCGGATTGGATTGGATCAGATTGGATCGGATCGGATTGGAGATCGGATTGGATCAGATTGGATTGGATCAGATTGGATTGGATTGGAGATTGGATTGGATCGGATAGCATTGGATCGGATAGGATTGGATCGGATCGGATTGGATTGGAGATTGGATTGGATCGGATAGCATTGGATCGTATAGGATTGGATTGGATCGGATCGGATTGGATTGGAGATCGGATTGGATCAGATTGGATTGGATCGGATTGGATTGGATTGGATCGGATAGCATTGGATCGGATTGGATCGGATAGGATTGGATTGGATTGGATAGGATTGGATTGGATTGGAGATCGGATTGGATCAGATTGGATCGGATAGGATTGGATTGGATAGGATTGGATTGGATTGGATCGGATAGGATTGGATTGGATCGGATTGGAGATTGGATTGGAGATTGGATCGGATAGGATTGGATCGGATTGGATCGGATAGCATTGGATCGGATTGGATTGGATCGGATAGGATTGGATCGGATAGGATTGGATCAGATTGGATTGGATAGGATTGGATTGGATCAGATAGGATTGGATTGGATCAGATAGGATTGGATTGGATTGGATCAGATTGGATCGGATAGGATTGGATCAGATTGGATCGGATAGGATTGGATCGTATAGGATTGGATTGGATCAGATTGGATTGGAGATAGGATTGGATCGGATTGGATTGGATCGGATAGGATTGGATCGGATTGGATTGGATAGGATTGGATCGGATAGGATTGGATCGGATAGGATTGGATAGGATTGGATCGGATTGGATTGGATAGGATCGGATAGGATTGGATAGGATTGGATCAGATAGGATTGGATTGGATAGATTGGATTGGATTGGAACTGATTGGATTGGAGATCGGATTGGATCCGATTGGATTGGAGATCGGATTGGATCAGATTGGATCGGATCGGATAGGATTGGATCAGATAGGATTGGATCGGATAGGATTGGATCGGATAGCATTGGATCGGATTGGATTGGATCGGATTGGAGATCGGATTGGATCAGATTGGATCGGATTGGATCGGATTGGAGATTGGATTGGATCGGATAGGATTGGATCGGATAGGATAGGATTGGATCGGATTGGAGATCGGATTGGATCAGATTGGATTGGATAGGATTGGATTGGATCGGATTGGAGATTGGATCGGATAGGATTGGATCGGATTGGATTGGATCGGATAGCATTGGATCGGATTGGATTGGATCGGATAGGATTGGATCGGATTGGATAGGATTGGATTGGATCGGATTGGATAGGATAGGATTGGATTGGATCGGATTGGATTGGATAGGATAGGATTGGATCGGATAGGATTGGATCGGATAGGATTGGATCGGATAGCATTGGATCGGATTGGATTGGAGATCGGATTGGATCAGATTGGATTGGATTGGAGATCGGATTGGATCGGATAGGATAGGATTGGATCGGATAGGATTGGATCGGATTGGATCGGATTGGATTGGAGATCGGATTGGATCGGATTGGATTGGAGATTGGATTGGATCGGATTGGATTGGATCGGATAGGATTGGAGATCGGATTGGATCGGATTGGATTGGAGATTGGATTGGATCGGATAGGATTGGATTGGAGATTGGATTGGATCGGATTGGATTGGAGATCGGATTGGATTGGAGATCGGATTGGATCGGATAGGATTGGATTGGATTGGAGATCGGATTGGATCGGATAGCATTGGATCGGATAGGATTGGATCGGATTGGATCAGATTGGATCGGATTGGATTGGATTGGATAGGATTGGATTTGATTGGATCGGATAGGATTGGATTGGATCGGATTGGAGATTGGATTGGAGATTGGATCTGATAGGATAGGATTGGATCGGATAGGATAGGATCAGATTGGATCGGATAGAATTGGATTGGATCAGATAGGATTGGATTGGATCGGATAGGATTGGATTGGATCAGATTGGATTGGATAGGATTGGATCGGATAGGATTGGATCGGATTGGATCGGATAGGATTGGATCGGATAGGATTGGATTGGATCGGATAGGATTGGATAGGATTTGATCGGATAGGATTGGATCGGATTGGATCGGATAGGATTGGATCGGATAGGATTGGATTGGATCAGATAGGATTGGATTGGATCAGATTGGATCGGATAGGATTGGATCAGATTGGATCGGATAGGATTGGATCAGATTGGATCGGATAGGATTGGATTGGATCAGATAGGATTGGATTGGATCAGATTGGATCGGATAGGATTGGATTGGATCAGATTGGATCAGATTGGATTGGAGATTGGATTGGATCGGATTGGAGATTGGATTGGAGATAGGATTGGATCGGATTGGATTGGATCGGATAGGATTGGATCGGATAGCATTGGATCGGATTGGATTGGATAGGATTGGATCGGATAGGATTGGATCGGATTGGATTGGATCAGATAGGATTGGATCAGATAGGATTGGATTGGATTGGATAGGATTGGATTGGATAGGATTGGATTGGATCGGATAGGATTGGATTGGATCAGATAGGATTGGATTGGATCAGATAGGATTGGATTGGATAGGATTGGATTGGATTGGATAGGATTGGATTGGATCGGATAGGATTGGATCTGATAGGATTGGATAGGATTGGATAGGATTGGATAGGATTGGATCAGATTGGATTGGATAGGATTGGATTGGATCGGATAGGATAGGATTGGATTGGATTGGATCGGATTTGATTGGATCAGATAGGATTGGATAGGATTGGATTGGATCAGATAGGATTGGATTGGATAGGATTGGATTGGATCGGATAGGATTGGATCGGATTGGATCAGATAGGATTGGATCGGATAGGATTGGATAGGATTGGATCGGAATGGATTGGATAGGATAGGATAGGATTGAATCAGATTGGATTGGATCAGATTGGATCAGATAGGATTGGATTGGATCGTATAGGATTGGATTGGATTGGATAGGATTGGATCGGATTGGATTGGATCAGATTGGATCAGATAGGATTGGATTGGATCGGATAGGATCAGATAGGATTGGATCGGATAGGATTGGATAGGATTGGATCGGATAGGATTGGATCGGATTGGAGATTGGATTGGATCAGATTGGATTGGATTGGAGATTGGATTGGATCGGATAGCATTGGATCGGATAGGATTGGATCGGATCGGATTGGATTGGAGATCGGATTGGATTGGAGATCGGATTGGATCAGATTGGATTGGATTGGATCGGATTGGATTGGATCGGATTGGATCGGATAGGATTGGATTGGAGATTGGATCGGATTGGAGATCGGATTGGATTGGAGATCGGATTGGATTGGATTGGAGATCGGATTGGATCAGATCAGATAGGATTGGATTGGATCAGATAGGATTGGATTGGATCGGATAGGATTGGATCGGATTGGATCGGATAGCATTGGATCGGATTGGATCGGATAGGATTGGATTGGATTGGATAGGATTGGATTGGAGATCGGATTGGATCAGATTGGATCGGATAGGATTGGATTGGATTGGATAGGATTGGATTGGATTGGATTGGATCGGATAGGATTGGATTGGATCGGATTGGAGATTGGATTGGAGATTGGATCGGATAGGATTGGATCGGATTGGATCGGATAGCATTGGATCGGATTGGATTGGATCGGATAGGATTGGATTGGATCAGATTGGATCGGATAGGATTGGATCGGATAGGATTGGATCGGATAGGATTGGATTGGATCAGATAGGATTGGATTGGATCAGATTGGATCAGATTGGATAGGATTGGATTGGATCGGATTGGATTGGATAGGATAGGATTGGATCGGATTGGATTGGATCAGATTGGATCGGATTGGATAGGATAGGATTGGATCGGATTGGATTGGATAGGATTGGATCGGATAGGATTGGATCAGATAGGATTGGATAGGATTGGATCGGATTGGATTGGATAGGATAGGATTGAATCGGATTGGATTGGATCAGATTGGATCGGATCGGATTGGAGATCGGATTGGATCAGATTGGATTGGATCAGATTGGATTGGATTGGAGATTGGATTGGATCGGATAGCATTGGATCGGATAGGATTGGATCGGATCGGATTGGATTGGAGATTGGATTGGATCGGATAGCATTGGATCGTATAGGATTGGATTGGATCGGATCGGATTGGATTGGAGATCGGATTGGATCAGATTGGATTGGATCGGATTGGATTGGATTGGATCGGATAGCATTGGATCGGATTGGATCGGATAGGATTGGATTGGATTGGATAGGATTGGATTGGATTGGAGATCGGATTGGATCAGATTGGATCGGATAGGATTGGATTGGATAGGATTGGATTGGATTGGATCGGATAGGATTGGATTGGATCGGATTGGAGATTGGATTGGAGATTGGATCGGATAGGATTGGATCGGATTGGATCGGATAGCATTGGATCGGATTGGATTGGATCGGATAGGATTGGATCGGATAGGATTGGATCAGATTGGATTGGATAGGATTGGATTGGATCAGATAGGATTGGATTGGATCGGATAGGATTGGATTGGATCAGATTGGATCGGATAGGATTGGATCAGATAGGATTGGATCGGATAGGATTGGATTGGATCGGATAGGATTGGATCAGATAGGATTGGATTGGATCAGATTGGATCGGATTGGATAGGATTGGATTGAATCGGATAGGATTGGATTGGATCAGATTGGATCGGATAGGATTGGATCGGATTGGATTGGATCAGATTGGATCAGATAGGATTGGATCGGATAGGATTGGATAGGATTGGATCGGATTGGATTGGATAGGATTGGATCGGATAGGATTGGATCGGATAGGATTGGATCGGATTGGATTGGATAGGATAGGATAGGATTGAATCGGATTGGATTGGATCAGATTGGATCAGATAGGATTGGATCGGATAGGATTGGATCGGATAGGATTGGATCGGATTGGATCGGATTGGAGATCGGATTGGATCAGATTGGATTGGATTGGAGATTGGATTGGATCGGATAGCATTGGATCGGATAGGATTGGATCGGATTGGATCGGATCGGATTGGATTGGAGATCGGATTGGATTGGAGATCGGATTGGATCAGATTGGATTGGATTGGATCGGATTGGATTGGATCGGATCGGATAGGATTGGATTGGAGATTGGATTGGAGATTGGATCGGATTGGATTGGAGATCGGATTGGAGATCGGATTGGATCGGATTGGATCGGATAAGATTGGATTGGATTGGATTGGATTGGAGATTGGATTGGATCAGATCGGATAGGATTGGATTGGATTGGATCAGATTGGATCAGATAGGATTGGATTGGATCGGATAGGATTGGATCGGATTGTATCAGATAGCATTGGATCGGATTGGATCGGATAGGATTGGATCGGATTGGAGATCGGATTGGATCAGATTGGATCGGATAGGATTGGATTGGATAGGATTGGATTGGATTGGATCGGATAGGATTGGATTGGATCGGATTGGAGATTGGATTGGAGATTGGATCTGATAGGATAGGATTGGATCGGATAGGATAGGATTGGATCAGATTGGATCGGATAGGATTGGATTGGATCAGATAGGATTGGATTGGATCGGATAGGATTGGATTGGATCAGATTGGATCGGATAGGATTGGATCGGATAGGATTGGATCGGATAGGATTGGATTGGATCGGATAGGATTGGATTGGATCAGATAGGATTGGATTGGATCAGATTGGATCGGATAGGATTGGATCAGATTGGATCGGATAGGATTGGATTGGATCAGATAGGATTGGATTGGATCAGATAGGATTGGATTGGATCAGATAGGATTGGATTGGATCAGATAGGATTGGATCAGATTGGATCGGATTGGATCAGATTGGATTGGAGATTGGATTGGATCGGATTGGAGATTGGATTGGAGATAGGATTGGATCGGATTGGATTGGATCGGATAGGATTGGATCGGATAGCATTGGATCGGATTGGATTGGATAGGATTGGATCGGATTGGATCAGATAGGATTGGATCAGATAGGATTGGATTGGATTGGATAGGATTGGATTGGATAGGATTGGATTGGATCGGATAGGATTGGATTGGATCAGATAGGATTGCATTGGATAGGATTGGATTGGATTGGATAGGATTGGATTGGATCGGATAGGATTGGATCTGATAGGATTGGACAGGATTGGATAGGATTGGATAGGATTGGATTGGATCAGATTGGATTGGATAGGATTGGATTGGATCGGATAGGATAGGATTGGATTGGATTGGATCGGATAGGATTGGATCGGATTGGATCAGATAGGATTGGATCGGATAGGATTGGATAGGATTGGATCGGATTGGATTGGATAGGATAGGATAGGATTGAATCGGATTGGATTGGATCAGATTGGATCAGATAGGATTGGATTGGATCGGATAGGATTGGATTGGATTGGATTGGATTGGATCAGATTGGATCAGATAGGATTGGATTGGATCGGATAGGATCAGATAGGATTGGATCGGATAGGATTGGATAGGATTGGATTGGATAGGATTGGATCGGATAGGATCGGATAGGATTGGATCGGATTGGATTGGATAGGATAGGATTGAATCGGATTGGATCAGATTGGATCGGATAGGATTGGATCGG
The DNA here is from genome assembly GCA_037952925.1 of Lithobates clamitans. Lineage (NCBI taxonomy): Eukaryota > Metazoa > Chordata > Amphibia > Anura > Ranidae > Lithobates > Lithobates clamitans. Next base: position 20,384 of record JBBGZY010003223.1, read on the forward strand.
ATAGGATTAGATCGGATTGGATCGGATTGGATTGGAGATCGGATTGGATCAGATTGGATTGGATTGGAGATTGGATTGGATCGGATAGCATTGGATGGGATAGGATTGGATCGGATTGGATTGGAGATCGGATTGGATTGGAGATTGGATTGGATCAGATTGGATTGGATTGGATCGGATTGGATTGGATCGGATTGGATCGGATAGGATTGGATTGGAGATTGGATTGGAGATTGGATCGGATTGGAGATCGGATTGGATTGGAGATCGGATTGGATTGGATTGGAGATCGGATTGGATCAGATCGGATAGGATTGGATTGGATCAGATTGGATCAGATAGGATTGGATTGGATCGGATAGGATTGGATCGGATTGGATCGGATAGCATTGGATCGGATAGGATTGGATTGGATTGGATAGGATTGGATTGGAGATCGGATTGGATCAGATTGGATCGGATAGGATTGGATTGGATTGGATAGGATTGGATTGGATCGGATAGGATTGGATTGGATCGGATTGGAAATTGGATTGGAGATTGGATCGGATAGGATTGGATCGGATTGGATCGGATAGCATTGGATCGGATTGGATTGGATCGGATAGGATTGGATTGGATCAGATTGGATCGGATAGGATTGGATCGGATAGGATTGGATCGGATAGGATTGGATTGGATCGGATAGGATTGGATCGGATAGGATTGGATTGGATCGGATTGGATTGGATAAGATAGGATTGGATTGGATCAGATTGGATCGAATTGGATAGGATTGGATTGGATCAGATTGGATCAGATTGGATCGGATAGGATTGGATAGGATAGGATTGGATCGGATTGGATTGGATCAGATTGGATCGGATTGGATAGGATAGGATTGGATCGGATTGGATTGGATAGGATTGGATCGCATAGGATTGGATCGGATAGGATTGGATAGGATTGGCTCGGATTGGATTGGATAGGATAGGATTGAATCGGATTGGATTGGATCAGATTGGATCAGATAGAATTGGATCGGATAGGATTGGATCGGATTGGATCGGATTGGATTGGAGATCGGATTGGATTGGAGATCGGATTGGATCAGATTGGATTGGATCGGATTGGATTGGATTGGATCGGATAGCATTGGATCGGATTGGATCGGATAGGATTGGATTGGATTGGATAGGATTGGATTGGATTGGAGATCGGATTGGATCAGATTGGATCGGATAGGATTGGATTGGATTGGATCGGATAGGATTGGATTGGATTGGATCGGATAGCATTGGATCGGATTGGATTGGATCGGATAGGATTGGATCGGATAGGATTGGATCAGATTGGATTGGATAGGATTGGATTGGATCAGATAGGATTGGATTGGATCAGATAGGATTGGATTGGATCGGATAGGATTGGATCAGATAGGATTGGATCGGATAGGATTGGATTGGATCGGATAGGATTGGATCAGATAGGATTGGATTGGATCAGATTGGATCGGATTGGATAGGATTGGATTGAATCGGATAGGATTGGATTGGATCAGATTGGATCAGATAGGATTGGATCGGATTGGATTGGATCAGATTGGATCAGATAGGATTGGATTGGATCGGATAGGATCAGATAGGATTGGATCGGATAGGATTGGATAGGATTGGATCGGATTGGATGGGATAGGATTGGATCGGATAGGATTGGATTGGATAGGATTGGATAGGATTGGATCGGATTGGATTGGATAGGATAGGATAGGATTGAATCGGATTGGATTGGATCAGATTGGATCAGATAGGATTGGATCGGATAGGATTGGATCGGATAGGATTGGATCGGATTGGATCGGATCGGATTGGAGATCGGATTGGATCAGATTGGATTGGATTGGAGATTGGATTGGATCGGATAGCATTGGATCGGATAGGATTGGATCGGATTGGATCGGATCGGATTGGATTGGAGATCGGATTGGATTGGAGATTGGATTGGATCGGATTGGATTGGATTGGATCGGATAGGATTGGATTGGAGATTGGATTGGATCGGATTAGATTGGAGATCGGATTGGATTGGAGATCGGATTGGATCGGATTGGATTGGAGATTGGATTGGATCGGATTGGATTGGATTGGATCGGATAGGATTGGATTGGAGATTGGATTGGATCGGATTGGATTGGAGATCGGATTGGATTGGAGAACGGATTGGATCGGATAGGATTGGATTGGATTGGAGATCGGATTGGATCGGATAGAATTGGATTGGATCGGATTGGATCAGATTGGATTGGATTGGATTGGATCGGATAGGATTGGATTGGATCGGATTGGAGATTGGATTGGAGATTGGATTGGAGATTGGATCTGATAGGATAGGATTGGATCGGATAGGATAGGATTGGATCAGATTGGATCGGATAGGATTGGATCGGATAGGATTGGATTGGATCGGATAGGATTGGATTGGATCGGATAGGATTGGATTGGATCAGATTGGATCGGATAGGATTGGATCGGATAGGATTGGATCGGATTGGATCGGATAGGATTGGATCGGATAGGATTGGATTGGATCAGATAGGATTGGATTGGATCAGATTGGATCGGATAGGATTGGATCAGATTGGATCGGATAGGATTGGATCAGATTGGATCGGATAGGATTGGATTGGATCGGATAGGATTGGATTGGATCAGATAGGATTGGATTGGATCAGATTGGATCGGATAGGATCGGATTGGATCAGATTGGATCGGATTGGATCAGATTGGTTTGGAGATTGGATTGGATCGGATTGGAGATTGGATTGGAGATAGGATTGGATCGGATTGGATTGGATCGGATAGGATTGGATCGGATAGCATTGGATCGGATTGGATTGGATAGGATTGGATCGGATAGGATTGGATCGGATAGGATTGGATCGGATTGGATTGGATCAGATAGGATTGGATCAGATAGGATTGGATTGGATTGGATAGGATTGGATTGGATCGGATAGGATTGGATTGGATCGGATTGGATCGGATAGGATTGGATCGGATTGGAGATCGGATTGGATCGGATAGGATTGGATTGGATCAGATAGGATTGGATAGGATTGGATCGGATTGGATTGGATAGGATAGGATTGGAATGGATTGGATCGGATAGGATTGGATCGGATAGGATTGGATTGGATAGGATCGGATAGGATTGGATCAGATTGGATCAGATAGGATTGGATTGGATCAGATTGGATCAGATAGGATTGGATTGGATCGGATAGGATTGGATCGGATAGGATAGGATTGGATCAGATTGGATCAGATAGGATAGGATTGGATTGGATCAGATTGGATCAGATAGGATAGGATTGGATCAGATAGGATTGGATTGGATTGGATCAGATAGGATTGGATCAGATTGGATCAGATAGGATAGGATTGGATTGGAGATTGGATCGGATAGGATTGGATCGGATTGGATTGGATCGGATAGCATTGGATCGGATAGGATTGGATCGGATTGGATTGGAGATCGGATTGGATCAGATTGGATTGGATTGGAGATTGGATTGGATAGGATCGGATAGGATCAGATAGGATCAGATTGGATCAGATAGGATTGGATTGGATCGGATTGGATTGGATCGGATTGGATCAGATAGGATAGGATTGGATTGGAGATTGGATCGGATAGGATTGGATCGGATTGGATTGGATCGGATAGCATTGGATCGGATAGGATTGGATCGGATTGGATTGGAGATCGGATTGGATCAGATTGGATTGGATTGGAGATTGGATTGGATCGGATCGGATTGGATTGGAGATCGGATTGGATCGGATAGCATTGGATCGGATAGGATTGGATCGGATCGGATTGGATTGGAGATCGGATTGGATCGGATTGGATTGGAGATTGGATTGGATAGGATTGGATTGGAGATTGGATTGGATCGGATTGGATTGGAGATCGGATTGGATTGGAGATCGGATTGGATCGGATAGGATTGGATTGGATTGGAGATCGGATTGGATCAGATTGGATCGGATCGGATAGGATTGGATCGGATAGCATTGGATCGGATAGGATTGGATCGGATTGGATCAGATTGGATCGGATAGGATTGGATTGGATAGGATTGGATCGGATTGGAGATTGGATTGGAGATTGGATCGGATTGGATCGGATAGCATTGGATCGGATTGGATTGGATCGGATAGGATTGGATCAGATAGGATTGGATTGGATCAGATAGGATTGGATCAGATTGGATAGGATTGGATTGGATCGGATAGGATTGGATTGGATCAGATAGGATTGGATTGGATCAGATAGGATTGGATTGGATTGGATCAGATTGGATCGGATAGGATTGGATCAGATTGGATCGGATAGGATTGGATCGTATAGGATTGGATTGGATCAGATTGGATTGGAGATAGGATTGGATCGGATTGGATTGGATCGGATAGGATTGGATCGGATTGGATTGGATAGGATTGGATCGGATAGGATTGGATAGGATTGGATCGGATTGGATTGGATAGGATCGGATAGGATTGGATAGGATTGGATCAGATAGGATTGGATTGGATAGATTGGATTGGATTGGATCTGATTGGATTGGAGATCGGATTGGATCCGATTGGATTGGAGATCGGATTGGATCAGATTGGATCGGATCGGATAGGATTGGATCAGATAGGATTGGATCGGATAGGATTGGATCGGATAGCATTGGATCGGATTGGATTGGATCGGATTGGAGATCGGATTGGATCAGATTGGATCGGATTGGATCGGATTGGAGATTGGATTGGATCGGATAGGATTGGATCAGATAGGATAGGATTGGATCGGATTGGAGATCGGATTGGATCAGATTGGATTGGATAGGATTGGATTGGATCGGATTGGAGATTGGATCGGATAGGATTGGATCGGATTGGATTGGATCGGATAGCATTGGATCGGATTGGATTGGATCGGATAGGATTGGATCGGATTGGATCGGATAGGATTGGATTGGATCAGATAGGATTGGATTGGATCGGATTGGATAGGATAGGATTGGATTGGATCGGATTGGATTGGATAGGATAGGATTGGATCGGATAGGATTGGATCGGATAGGATTGGATCGGATAGCATTGGATCAGATTGGATTGGAGATCGGATTGGATCAGATTGGATTGGATTGGAGATCGGATTGGATCGGATAGGATAGGATTGGATCGGATAGGATTGGATCGGATTGGATCGGATTGGATTGGAGATCGGATTGGATCGGATTGGATTGGAGATTGGATTGGATCGGATTGGATTGGATCGGATAGGATTGGAGATCGGATTGGATCGGATTGGATTGGAGATTGGATTGGATCGGATAGGATTGGATTGGAGATTGGATTGGATCGGATTGGATTGGAGATCGGATTGGATTGGAGATCGGATTGGATCGGATAGGATTGGATTGGATTGGAGATCGGATTGGATCGGATAGCATTGGATCGGATAGGATTGGATCGGATTGGATCAGATTGGATTGGATTGGATTGGATTGGATAGGATTGGATTTGATTGGATCGGATAGGATTGGATTGGATCGGATTGGAGATTGGATCTGATAGGATAGGATTGGATCGGATAGGATAGGATTGGATCAGATTGGATCGGATAGAATTGGATTGGATCAGATAGGATTGGATTGGATCGGATAGGATTGGATTGGATCAGATTGGATTGGATAGGATTGGATCGGATAGGATTGGATCGGATTGGATCGGATAGGATTGGATCGGATAGGATTGGATTGGATCGGATAGGATTGGATAGGATTGGATCGGATAGGATTGGATCGGATTGGATCGGATAGGATTGGATCGGATAGGATTGGATTGGATCAGATAGGATTGGATTGGATCAGATTGGATCAGATAGGATTGGATCAGATTGGATCGGATAGGATTGGATCAGATTGGATCGGATAGGATTGGATCGGATAGGATTGGATTGGATCAGATAGGATTGGATTGGATCAGATAGGATTGGATTGGATCAGATTGGATCGGATAGGATTGGATTGGATCAGATTGGATCAGATTGGATTGGAGATTGGATTGGATCGGATTGGAGATTGGATTGGAGATAGGATTGGATCGGATTGGATTGGATCGGATAGGATTGGATCGGATAGCATTGGATCGGATTGGATTGGATAGGATTGGATCGGATAGGATTGGATCGGATTGGATTGGATCAGATAGGATTGGATCAGATAGGATTGGATTGGATTGGATAGGATTGGATTGGATAGGATTGGATTGGATCGGATAGGATTGGATTGGATCAGATAGGATTGGATTGGATCAGATAGGATTGGATTGGATAGGATTGGATTGGATTGGATAGGATTGGATTGGATCGGATAGGATTGGATCTGATAGGATTGGATAGGATTGGATAGGATTGGATAGGATTGGATCAGATTGGATTGGATAGGATTGGATTGGATCGGATAGGATAGGATTGGATTGGATTGGATCGGATTTGATTGGATCAGATAGGATTGGATAGGATTGGATTGGATCAGATAGGATTGGATTGGATAGGATTGGATTGGATCGGATAGGATTGGATCGGATTGGATCAGATAGGATTGGATCGGATAGGATTGGATAGGATTGGATCGGAATGGATTGGATAGGATAGGATAGGATTGAATCAGATTGGATTGGATCAGATTGGATCAGATAGGATTGGATTGGATCGGATAGGATTGGATTGGATTGGATAGGATTGGATCGGATTGGATTGGATCAGATTGGATCAGATAGGATTGGATTGGATCGGATAGGATCAGATAGGATTGGATCGGATAGGATTGGATAGGATTGGATCGGATAGGATTGGATCGGATTGGAGATCGGATTGGATCAGATTGGATTGGATTGGAGATTGGATTGGATCGGATAGCATTGGATCGGATAGGATTGGATCGGATCGGATTGGATTGGAGATCGGATTGGATTGGAGATCGGATTGGATCAGATTGGATTGGATTGGATCGGATTGGATTGGATCGGATTGGATCGGATAGGATTGGATTGGAGATTGGATCGGATTGGAGATCGGATTGGATTGGAGATCGGATTGGATTGGATTGGAGATCGGATTGGATCAGATCGGATAGGATTGGATTGGATCAGATAGGATTGGATTGGATCGGATAGGATTGGATCGGATTGGATCGGATAGCATTGGATCGGATTGGATCGGATAGGATTGGATTGGATTGGATAGGATTGGATTGGAGATCGGATTGGATCAGATTGGATCGGATAGGATTGGATTGGATTGGATAGGATTGGATTGGATTGGATTGGATCGGATAGGATTGGATTGGATCGGATTGGAGATTGGATTGGAGATTGGATCGGATAGGATTGGATCGGATTGGATCGGATAGCATTGGATCGGATTGGATTGGATCGGATAGGATTGGATTGGATCAGATTGGATCGGATAGGATTGGATCGGATAGGATTGGATCGGATAGGATTGGATTGGATCAGATAGGATTGGATTGGATCAGATTGGATCGGATTGGATAGGATTGGATTGGATCGGATAGGATTGGATCGGATAGGATTGGATAGGATAGGATTGGATCGGATTGGATTGGATCAGATTGGATCGGATTGGATAGGATAGGATTGGATCGGATTGGATTGGATAGGATTGGATCGGATAGGATTGGATCAGATAGGATTGGATAGGATTGGATCGGATTGGATTGGATAGGATAGGATTGAATCGGATTGGATTGGATCAGATTGGATCGGATCGGATTGGAGATCGGATTGGATCAGATTGGATTGGATCAGATTGGATTGGATTGGAGATTGGATTGGATCGGATAGCATTGGATCGGATAGGATTGGATCGGATCGGATTGGATTGGAGATTGGATTGGATCGGATAGCATTGGATCGTATAGGATTGGATTGGATCGGATCGGATTGGATTGGAGATCGGATTGGATCAGATTGGATTGGATCGGATTGGATTGGATTGGATCGGATAGCATTGGATCGGATTGGATCGGATAGGATTGGATTGGATTGGATAGGATTGGATTGGATTGGAGATCGGATTGGATCAGATTGGATCGGATAGGATTGGATTGGATAGGATTGGATTGGATTGGATCGGATAGGATTGGATTGGATCGGATTGGAGATTGGATTGGAGATTGGATCGGATAGGATTGGATCGGATTGGATCGGATAGCATTGGATCGGATTGGATTGGATCGGATAGGATTGGATCGGATAGGATTGGATCAGATTGGATTGGATAGGATTGGATTGGATCAGATAGGATTGGATTGGATCGGATAGGATTGGATTGGATCAGATTGGATCGGATAGGATTGGATCAGATAGGATTGGATCGGATAGGATTGGATTGGATCGGATAGGATTGGATCAGATAGGATTGGATTGGATCAGATTGGATCGGATTGGATAGGATTGGATTGAATCGGATAGGATTGGATTGGATCAGATTGGATCGGATAGGATTGGATCGGATTGGATTGGATCAGATTGGATCAGATAGGATTGGATCGGATAGGATTGGATAGGATTGGATCGGATTGGATTGGATAGGATTGGATCGGATAGGATTGGATCGGATAGGATTGGATAGGATTGGATCGGATTGGATTGGATAGGATAGGATAGGATTGAATCGGATTGGATTGGATCAGATTGGATCAGATAGGATTGGATCGGATAGGATTGGATCGGATAGGATTGGATCGGATTGGATCGGATCGGATTGGAGATCGGATTGGATCAGATTGGATTGGATTGGAGATTGGATTGGATCGGATAGCATTGGATCGGATAGGATTGGATCGGATTGGATCGGATCGGATTGGATTGGAGATCGGATTGGATTGGAGATCGGATTGGATCAGATTGGATTGGATTGGATCGGATTGGATTGGATCGGATCGGATAGGATTGGATTGGAGATTGGATTGGAGATTGGATCGGATTGGATTGGAGATCGGATTGGAGATCGGATTGGATCGGATTGGATCGGATAGGATTGGATTGGATTGGATTGGAGATTGGATTGGATCAGATCGGATAGGATTGGATTGGATTGGATCAGATTGGATCAGATAGGATTGGATTGGATCGGATAGGATTGGATCGGATTGTATCAGATAGCATTGGATCGGATTGGATCGGATAGGATTGGATCGGATTGGAGATCGGATTGGATCAGATTGGATCGGATAGGATTGGATTGGATAGGATTGGATTGGATTGGATCGGATAGGATTGGATTGGATCGGATTGGAGATTGGATTGGAGATTGGATCGGATAGGATTGGATCGGATAGGATTGGATTGGATAGGATCGGATAGGATTGGATCAGATTGGATCAGATAGGATAGGATTGGATTGGATCAGATTGGATCAGATAGGATTGGATTGGATCGGATAGGATTGGATCAGATAGGATAGGATTGGATTGGATCAGATTGGATCGGATAGGATTGGATCGGATAGGATTGGATTGGATTGGATCAGATTGGATTGGATTGGATCGGATAGGATTGGATCAGATTGGATCAGATAGGATAGGATTGGATTGGAGATTGGATTGGATAGGATCAGATTGGATTGGATTGGATAGGATCGGATAGGATCAGATTGGATCAGATAGGATTGGATTCGATCGGATTGGATTGGATCGGATAGGATTGGATTGGATTGGATCGGATCAGATTGGATCAGATAGGATAGGATTGGATTGGATTGGAGATTGGATCGGATAGGATTGGATCGGATTGGATTGGATCAGATAGCATTGGATCGGATAGGATTGGATCGGATTGGATTGGAGATCGGATTGGATCAGATTGGATTGGATTGGAGATTGGATTGGATCGGATTGGATCGGATAGCATTGGATCGGATAGGATTGGAGATTGGATTGGATCGGATTGGATCGGATTGGATTGGATCGGATAGGATTGGATCGGATTGGATTGGAGATTGGATTGGAGATCGGATTGGATTGGATCGGATAGGATTGGATCGGATAGGATTGGAGATCGGATTGGATCAGATTGGATTGGAGATTGGATTGGATCGGATAGGATTGGATCGGATCGGATTGGATTGGAGATCGGATTGGATCGGATTGGATCGGATAGGATTGGATTGGAGATTGGATTGGAGATTGGATTGGATCGGATCGGATTGGATTGGAGATCGGATTGGATCAGATTGGATTGGATCAGATTGGATCGGATAGCATTGGATCGGATAGCATTGGATCGGATTGGATTGGATCGGATAGGATAGGATTGGATTGGATCGGATAGGATTGGATTGGATCGGATTGGATCGGATAGGATTGGATCGGATAGGATTGGATCGGATTGGAGATCGGATTGGATCGGATAGGATTGGATTGGATCAGATAGGATTGGATTGGATAGGATTGGATCGGATAGGATTGGATCGGATAGCATTGGATCGGATTGGATTGGATAGGATAGGATTGGAATGGATTGGATCGGATAGGATTGGATCGGATAGGATTGGATAGGATTGGATTGGATAGGATCGGATAGGATTGGATCAGATAGGATAGGATTGGATTGGATCAGATTGGATCAGATAGGATTGGATTGGATTGGATCAGATTGGATCAGATAGGATAGGATTGGATTGGATCAGATTGGATCAGATAGGATAGGATTGGATTGGATCAGATTGGATCAGATAGGATAGGATTGGATTGGATCAGATTGGATCAGATAGGATAGGATTGGATTGGATCAGATTGGATCGGATAGGATTGGATCGGATAGGATTGGATTGGATTGGATCAGATAGGATTGGATCAGATTGGATCAGATAGGATAGGATTGGATTGGAGATTGGATTGGATAGGATCAGATTGGATTGGATTGGATAGGATCGGATAGGATCAGATAGGATCAGATTGGATCAGATTGGATCAGATAGGATTGGATTGGATCGGATTGGATCGGATAGGATTGGATTGGATTGGATCGGATCAGATTGGATCAGATAGGATAGGATTGGATTGGATTGGAGATTGGATCGGATAGGATTGGATCGGATTGGATTGGATCGGATAGCATTGGATCGGATAGGATTGGATCGGATTGGATTGGAGATCGGATTGGATCAGATTGGATTGGATAGGAGATTGGATTGGATCGGATTGGATCGGATAGGATTGGATCGGATTGGATTGGAGATCGGATTGGATCGGATTGGATTGGAGATTGGATTGGATAGGATTGGATTGGAGATTGGATTGGATCGGATTGGATTGGAGATCGGATTGGATTGGAGATTGGATTGGATCGGATTGGATCGGATAGGATTGGATTGGATTGGATTGGAGATCGGATTGGATCAGATTGGATCGGATCGGATAGGATTGGATCGGATTGGATCGGATAGCATTGGATCGGATAGGATTGGATCGGATTGGATCAGATTGGATCGGATAGGATTGGATTGGATAGGATTGGATCGGATAGGATTGGATCGGATTGGAGATTGGATTGGAGATTGGATCGGATTGGATCGGATAGCATTGGATCGGACTGGATTGGATCGGATAGGATTGGATCGGATAGGATTGGATCAGATAGGATTGGATTGGATCAGATAGGATTGGATTGGATCAGATTGGATCGGATAGGATTGGATCGGATAGGATTGGATCGGATAGGATTGGATTGGATCAGATTGGATCGGATAGGATTGGATTGGATCGGATAGGATTGGATTGGATCAGATAGGATTGGATTGGATCAGATAGGATTGGATTGGATTGGATCAGATTGGATCGGATAGGATTGGATTGGATCAGATTGGATCGGATAGGATTGGATCAGATTGGATCGGATAGGATTGGATCGTATAGGATTGGATTGGATTGGATCAGATTGGATTGGAGATAGGATTGGATCGGATTGGATTGGATCGGATAGGATTGGATCGGATTGGATTGGATAGGATTGGATCGGATAGGATTGGATCGGATAGGATTGGATCGGATAGGATTGGATAGGATTGGATCGGATTGGATTGGATAGGATCGGATAGGATTGGATCAGATAGGATTGGATTGGATTGGATAGATTGGATTGGATTGGATCGGATTGGATTGGAGATCGGATTGGATCTGATTGGATTGGAGATCGGATTGGATCAGATTGGATCGGATCGGATAGGATTGGATCAGATAGGATTGGATCGGATAGGATTGGATTGGATCAGATTGGATTGGATTGGATCGGATAGCATTGGATCGGATTGGATTGGATCGGATTGGAGATCGGATTGGATTGGATCGCATAGGATTGGATCGGATAGGATAGGATTGGATCGGATTGGAGATCGGATTGGATCAGATTGGATTGGATTGGATAGGATTGGATTGGATCGGATTGGAGATTGGATCGGATAGGATTGGATCGGATTGGATTGGATCGGATAGCATTGGATCGGATTGGATTGGATCGGATAGGATTGGATCGGATTGGATCGGATTGGATTGGATCGGATAGGATTGGATTGGATCAGATAGGATTGGATTGGATCGGATTGGATAGGATAGGATTGGATCGGATCGGATTGGATTGGATAGGATAGGATTGGATCGGATAGGATTGGATCGGATAGGATTGGATCGGATAGCATTGGATCGGATAGGATTGGATCGGATTGGATTGGAGATTGGATTGGATCAGATTGGATTGCATTGGAGATCGGATTGGATCGGATAGCATTGGATCGGATAGGATTGGATCGGATTTGATCGGATCGGATTGGATTGGAGATCGGATTGGATCGGAGATTGGATTGGATCAGATTGGATTGGATTGGATCGGATAGGATTGGATTGGAGATTGGATTGGATCGGATTGGATTGGAGATCGGATTGGATTGGAGATCGGATTGGATCGGATTGGATTGGAGATTGGATTGGATCGGATTGGATTGGATTGGATTGGATAGGATTGGATTGGAGATTGGATTGGATCGGATTAGATTGGAGATCGGATAGGATTGGATTGGATTGGAGATCGGATTGGATCGGATAGCATTGGATCGGATAGGATCATATTGGATCGGATAGGATTGGATTGGATAGGATTGGATTGGATTGGATCGGATAGGATTGGATTGGATCGGATTGGAGATTGGATTGGAGATTGGATCTGATAGGATAGGATTGGATCGGATAGGATAGGATTGGATCAGATTGGATCGGATAGGATTGGATTGGATCAGATAGGATTGGATTGGATCGGATAGGATTGGATTGGATCAGATTGGATCGGATAGGATTGGATCGGATAGGATTGGATCGGATTGGATCGGATAGGATTGGATCGGATAGGATTGGATTGGATCGGATAGGATTGGATTGGATCAGATAGGATTGGATTGGATCAGATTGGATCAGATAGGATTGGATCAGATTGGATCGGATAGGATTGGATCAGATTGGATCGGATAGGATTGGATTGGATCGGATAGGATTGGATTGGATCAGATAGGATTGGATTGGATCAGATTGGATCGGATAGGATTGGATTGGATCAGATTGGATCGGATTGGATCAGATTGGATTGGAGATTGGATTGGATCGGATTGGATTGGATCGGATAGGATTGGATCGGATAGCATTGGATCGGATAGGATTGGATCGGATTGGATTGGAGATCGGATTGGATTGGAGATCGGATTGGATCAGATTGGATTGGATTGGAGATCGGATTGGATCGGATAGCATTGGATCGGATAGGATTGGATCGGACTGGATCGGATCGGATTGGATTGGAGATCGGATTGGATCGGAGATTGGATTGGATCGGATTGGATTGGATCGGATAGGATTGGATTGGACATTGGATTGGATCGGATTGGATTGGAGATCGGATTGGATTGGAGATCGGATTGGATCGGATTGGATTGGAGATTGGATTGGATCGGATTGGATTGGATTGGATCGGATAGGATTGGATTGGAGATTGGATTGGATCGGATTGGATTGGAGATCGGATAGGATTGGATTGGATTGGAGATCGGATTGGATCGGATAGCATTGGATCGGATAGGATTGGATCGGATTGGATCAGATTGGATCGGATAGGATTGGATTGGATAGGATTGGATTGGATTGGATCGGATAGGATTGGATTGGATCGGATTGGAGATTGGATTGGAGATTGGATCTGATAGGATAGGATTGGATCGGATAGGATAGGATTGGATCAGATTGGATCGGATAGGATTGGATTGGATCAGATAGGATTGGATTGGATCGGATAGGATTGGATTGGATCAGATTGGATCGGATAGGATTGGATCGGATAGGATTGGATCGGATTGGATCGGATAGGATTGGATCGGATAGGATTGGATTGGATCGGATAGGATTGGATTGGATCAGATAGGATTGGATTGGATCAGATTGGATCAGATAGGATTGGATCAGATTGGATCGGATAGGATTGGATCAGATTGGATCGGATAGGATTGGATTGGATCGGATAGGATTGGATTGGATCAGATAGGATTGGATTGGATCAGATTGGATCGGATAGGATTGGATTGGATCAGATTGGATCGGATTGGATCAGATTGGATTGGAGATTGGATTGGATCGGATTGGAGATTGGATTGGAGATAGGATTGGATCGGATTGGATTGGATCGGATAGGATTGGATCGGATAGCATTGGATCGGATTGGATTGGATAGGATTGGATCGGATAGGATTGGATCGGATAGGATTGGATCGGATTGGATTGGATCAGATAGGATTGGATCAGATAGGATTGGATTGGATTGGATAGGATTGGATTGGATCGGATAGGATTGGATTGGATCGGATTGGATCGGATAGGATTGGATCGGATTGGAGATCGGATTGGATCGGATAGGATTGGATTGGATCAGATAGGATTGGATAGGATTGGATCGGATTGGATTGGATAGGATAGGATTGGAATGGATTGGATCGGATAGGATTGGATCGGATAGGATTGGATTGGATAGGATCGGATAGGATTGGATCAGATTGGATCAGATAGGATTGGATTGGATCAGATTGGATCAGATAGGATTGGATTGGATCGGATAGGATTGGATCGGATAGGATAGGATTGGATCAGATTGGATCAGATAGGATAGGATTGGATTGGATCAGATTGGATCAGATAGGATAGGATTGGATCAGATAGGATTGGATTGGATTGGATCAGATAGGATTGGATCAGATTGGATCAGATAGGATAGGATTGGATTGGAGATTGGATCGGATAGGATTGGATCGGATTGGATTGGATCGGATAGCATTGGATCGGATAGGATTGGATCGGATTGGATTGGAGATCGGATTGGATCAGATTGGATTGGATTGGAGATTGGATTGGATAGGATCGGATAGGATCAGATAGGATCAGATTGGATCAGATAGGATTGGATTGGATCGGATTGGATTGGATCGGATTGGATCAGATAGGATAGGATTGGATTGGAGATTGGATCGGATAGGATTGGATCGGATTGGATTGGATCGGATAGCATTGGATCGGATAGGATTGGATCGGATTGGATTGGAGATCGGATTGGATCAGATTGGATTGGATTGGAGATTGGATTGGATCGGATCGGATTGGATTGGAGATCGGATTGGATCGGATAGCATTGGATCGGATAGGATTGGATCGGATCGGATTGGATTGGAGATCGGATTGGATCGGATTGGATTGGAGATTGGATTGGATAGGATTGGATTGGAGATTGGATTGGATCGGATTGGATTGGAGATCGGATTGGATTGGAGATCGCATTGGATCGGATAGGATTGGATTGGATTGGAGATCGGATTGGATCAGATTGGATCGGATCGGATAGGATTGGATCGGATAGCATTGGATCGGATAGGATTGGATCGGATTGGATCAGATTGGATCGGATAGGATTGGATTGGATAGGATTGGATCGGATTGGAGATTGGATTGGAGATTGGATCGGATTGGATCGGATAGCATTGGATCGGATTGGATTGGATCGGATAGGATTGGATCAGATAGGATTGGATTGGATCAGATAGGATTGGATTGGATCGGATAGGTTTGGATTGGATCAGATTGGATCGGATAGGATTGGATTGGATAGGATTGGATTGGATCAGATTGGATTGGATCAGATTGGATAGGATTGGATTGGATCGGATAGGATTGGATTGGATCAGATAGGATTGGATTGGATCAGATAGGATTGGATTGGATTGGATCAGATTGGATCGGATAGGATTGGATCAGATTGGATCGGATAGGATTGGATCGTATAGGATTGGATTGGATCAGATTGGATTGGAGATAGGATTGGATCGGATTGGATTGGATCGGATAGGATTGGATCGGATTGGATTGGATAGGATTGGATCGGATAGGATTGGATAGGATTGGATCGGATTGGATTGGATAGGATCGGATAGGATTGGATAGGATTGGATCAGATAGGATTGGATTGGATAGATTGGATTGGATTGGATCTGATTGGATTGGAGATCGGATTGGATCCGATTGGATTGGAGATCGGATTGGATCAGATTGGATCGGATCGGATAGGATTGGATCAGATAGGATTGGATCGGATAGGATTGGATCGGATAGCATTGGATCGGATTGGATTGGATCGGATTGGAGATCGGATTGGATCAGATTGGATCGGATTGGATCGGATTGGAGATTGGATTGGATCGGATAGGATTGGATCAGATAGGATAGGATTGGATCGGATTGGAGATCGGATTGGATCAGATTGGATTGGATAGGATTGGATTGGATCGGATTGGAGATTGGATCGGATAGGATTGGATCGGATTGGATTGGATCGGATAGCATTGGATCGGATTGGATTGGATCGGATAGGATTGGATCGGATTGGATCGGATAGGATTGGATTGGATCAGATAGGATTGGATTGGATCGGATTGGATAGGATAGGATTGGATTGGATCGGATTGGATTGGATAGGATAGGATTGGATCGGATAGGATTGGATCGGATAGGATTGGATCGGATAGCATTGGATCAGATTGGATTGGAGATCGGATTGGATCAGATTGGATTGGATTGGAGATCGGATTGGATCGGATAGGATAGGATTGGATCGGATAGGATTGGATCGGATTGGATCGGATTGGATTGGAGATCGGATTGGATCGGATTGGATTGGAGATTGGATTGGATCGGATTGGATTGGATCGGATAGGATTGGAGATCGGATTGGATCGGATTGGATTGGAGATTGGATTGGATCGGATAGGATTGGATTGGAGATTGGATTGGATCGGATTGGATTGGAGATCGGATTGGATTGGAGATCGGATTGGATCGGATAGGATTGGATTGGATTGGAGATCGGATTGGATCGGATAGCATTGGATCGGATAGGATTGGATCGGATTGGATCAGATTGGATTGGATTGGATTGGATTGGATAGGATTGGATTTGATTGGATCGGATAGGATTGGATTGGATCGGATTGGAGATTGGATCTGATAGGATAGGATTGGATCGGATAGGATAGGATTGGATCAGATTGGATCGGATAGAATTGGATTGGATCAGATAGGATTGGATTGGATCGGATAGGATTGGATTGGATCAGATTGGATTGGATAGGATTGGATCGGATAGGATTGGATCGGATTGGATCGGATAGGATTGGATCGGATAGGATTGGATTGGATCGGATAGGATTGGATAGGATTGGATCGGATAGGATTGGATCGGATTGGATCGGATAGGATTGGATCGGATAGGATTGGATTGGATCAGATAGGATTGGATTGGATCAGATTGGATCGGATAGGATTGGATCAGATTGGATCGGATAGGATTGGATCAGATTGGATCGGATAGGATTGGATCGGATAGGATTGGATTGGATCAGATAGGATTGGATTGGATCAGATAGGATTGGATTGGATCAGATTGGATCGGATAGGATTGGATTGGATCAGATTGGATCAGATTGGATTGGAGATTGGATTGGATCGGATTGGAGATTGGATTGGAGATAGGATTGGATCGGATTGGATTGGATCGGATAGGATTGGATCGGATAGCATTGGATCGGATTGGATTGGATAGGATTGGATCGGATAGGATTGGATCGGATTGGATTGGATCAGATAGGATTGGATCAGATAGGATTGGATTGGATTGGATAGGATTGGATTGGATAGGATTGGATTGGATCGGATAGGATTGGATTGGATCAGATAGGATTGGATTGGATCAGATAGGATTGGATTGGATAGGATTGGATTGGATTGGATAGGATTGGATTGGATCGGATAGGATTGGATCTGATAGGATTGGATAGGATTGGATAGGATTGGATAGGATTGGATCAGATTGGATTGGATAGGATTGGATTGGATCGGATAGGATAGGATTGGATTGGATTGGATCGGATTTGATTGGATCAGATAGGATTGGATAGGATTGGATTGGATCAGATAGGATTGGATTGGATAGGATTGGATTGGATCGGATAGGATTGGATCGGATTGGATCAGATAGGATTGGATCGGATAGGATTGGATAGGATTGGATCGGAATGGATTGGATAGGATAGGATAGGATTGAATCAGATTGGATTGGATCAGATTGGATCAGATAGGATTGGATTGGATCGGATAGGATTGGATTGGATTGGATAGGATTGGATCGGATTGGATTGGATCAGATTGGATCAGATAGGATTGGATTGGATCGGATAGGATCAGATAGGATTGGATCGGATAGGATTGGATAGGATTGGATCGGATAGGATTGGATCGGATTGGAGATCGGATTGGATCAGATTGGATTGGATTGGAGATTGGATTGGATCGGATAGCATTGGATCGGATAGGATTGGATCGGATCGGATTGGATTGGAGATCGGATTGGATTGGAGATCGGATTGGATCAGATTGGATTGGATTGGATCGGATTGGATTGGATCGGATTGGATCGGATAGGATTGGATTGGAGATTGGATCGGATTGGAGATCGGATTGGATTGGAGATCGGATTGGATTGGATTGGAGATCGGATTGGATCAGATCGGATAGGATTGGATTGGATCAGATAGGATTGGATTGGATCGGATAGGATTGGATCGGATTGGATCGGATAGCATTGGATCGGATTGGATCGGATAGGATTGGATTGGATTGGATAGGATTGGATTGGAGATCGGATTGGATCAGATTGGATCGGATAGGATTGGATTGGATTGGATAGGATTGGATTGGATTGGATTGGATCGGATAGGATTGGATTGGATCGGATTGGAGATTGGATTGGAGATTGGATCGGATAGGATTGGATCGGATTGGATCGGATAGCATTGGATCGGATTGGATTGGATCGGATAGGATTGGATTGGATCAGATTGGATCGGATAGGATTGGATCGGATAGGATTGGATCGGATAGGATTGGATTGGATCAGATAGGATTGGATTGGATCAGATTGGATCGGATTGGATAGGATTGGATTGGATCGGATAGGATTGGATCGGATAGGATTGGATAGGATAGGATTGGATCGGATTGGATTGGATCAGATTGGATCGGATTGGATAGGATAGGATTGGATCGGATTGGATTGGATAGGATTGGATCGGATAGGATTGGATCAGATAGGATTGGATAGGATTGGATCGGATTGGATTGGATAGGATAGGATTGAATCGGATTGGATTGGATCAGATTGGATCGGATCGGATTGGAGATCGGATTGGATCAGATTGGATTGGATCAGATTGGATTGGATTGGAGATTGGATTGGATCGGATAGCATTGGATCGGATAGGATTGGATCGGATCGGATTGGATTGGAGATTGGATTGGATCGGATAGCATTGGATCGTATAGGATTGGATT
The DNA here is from genome assembly GCA_037952925.1 of Lithobates clamitans. Taxonomy (NCBI): domain Eukaryota; kingdom Metazoa; phylum Chordata; class Amphibia; order Anura; family Ranidae; genus Lithobates; species Lithobates clamitans. Next base: position 40,407 of record JBBGZY010003223.1, read on the forward strand.
GGATCGGATCGGATTGGATTGGAGATCGGATTGGATCAGATTGGATTGGATCGGATTGGATTGGATTGGATCGGATAGCATTGGATCGGATTGGATCGGATAGGATTGGATTGGATTGGATAGGATTGGATTGGATTGGAGATCGGATTGGATCAGATTGGATCGGATAGGATTGGATTGGATAGGATTGGATTGGATTGGATCGGATAGGATTGGATTGGATCGGATTGGAGATTGGATTGGAGATTGGATCGGATAGGATTGGATCGGATTGGATCGGATAGCATTGGATCGGATTGGATTGGATCGGATAGGATTGGATCGGATAGGATTGGATCAGATTGGATTGGATAGGATTGGATTGGATCAGATAGGATTGGATTGGATCGGATAGGATTGGATTGGATCAGATTGGATCGGATAGGATTGGATCAGATAGGATTGGATCGGATAGGATTGGATTGGATCGGATAGGATTGGATCAGATAGGATTGGATTGGATCAGATTGGATCGGATTGGATAGGATTGGATTGAATCGGATAGGATTGGATTGGATCAGATTGGATCGGATAGGATTGGATCGGATTGGATTGGATCAGATTGGATCAGATAGGATTGGATCGGATAGGATTGGATAGGATTGGATCGGATAGCATTGGATCGGATAGGATTGGATCGGATTGGATCGGATCGGATTGGATTGGAGATCGGATTGGATTGGAGATCGGATTGGATCAGATTGGATTGGATTGGATCGGATTGGATTGGATCGGATCGGATAGGATTGGATTGGAGATTGGATTGGAGATTGGATCGGATTGGATTGGAGATCGGATTGGAGATCGGATTGGATCGGATTGGATCGGATAGGATTGGATTGGATTGGATTGGAGATTGGATTGGATCAGATCGGATAGGATTGGATTGGATTGGATCAGATTGGATCAGATAGGATTGGATTGGATCGGATAGGATTGGATCGGATTGTATCAGATAGCATTGGATCGGATTGGATCGGATAGGATTGGATCGGATTGGAGATCGGATTGGATCAGATTGGATCGGATAGGATTGGATTGGATAGGATTGGATTGGATTGGATCGGATAGGATTGGATTGGATCGGATTGGAGATTGGATTGGAGATTGGATCGGATAGGATTGGATCGGATAGGATTGGATTGGATAGGATCGGATAGGATTGGATCAGATTGGATCAGATAGGATAGGATTGGATTGGATCAGATTGGATCAGATAGGATTGGATTGGATCGGATAGGATTGGATCAGATAGGATAGGATTGGATTGGATCAGATTGGATCGGATAGGATTGGATCGGATAGGATTGGATTGGATTGGATTGGATCGGATAGGATTGGATCAGATTGGATCAGATAGGATAGGATTGGATTGGAGATTGGATTGGATAGGATCAGATTGGATTGGATTGGATAGGATCGGATAGGATCAGATTGGATCAGATAGGATTGGATTCGATCGGATTGGATTGGATCGGATAGGATTGGATTGGATTGGATCGGATCAGATTGGATCAGATAGGATAGGATTGGATTGGATTGGATTGGATTGGATCGGATAGGATTGGATTGGATCGGATTGGAGATTGGATTGGAGATTGGATCGGATAGGATTGGATCGGATTGGATCGGATAGCATTGGATCGGATTGGATTGGATCGGATAGGATTGGATCGGATAGGATTGGATCAGATTGGATTGGATAGGATTGGATTGGATCAGATAGGATTGGATTGGATCGGATAGGATTGGATTGGATCAGATTGGATCGGATAGGATTGGATCAGATAGGATTGGATCGGATAGGATTGGATTGGATCGGATAGGATTGGATCAGATAGGATTGGATTGGATCAGATTGGATCGGATTGGATAGGATTGGATTGAATCGGATAGGATTGGATTGGATCAGATTGGATCGGATAGGATTGGATCGGATTGGATTGGATCAGATTGGATCAGATAGGATTGGATCGGATAGGATTGGATAGGATTGGATCGGATTGGATTGGATAGGATTGGATCGGATAGGATTGGATCGGATAGGATTGGATAGGATTGGATCGGATTGGATTGGATAGGATAGGATAGGATTGAATCGGATTGGATTGGATCAGATTGGATCAGATAGGATTGGATCGGATAGGATTGGATCGGATAGGATTGGATCGGATTGGATCGGATCGGATTGGAGATCGGATTGGATCAGATTGGATTGGATTGGAGATTGGATTGGATCGGATAGCATTGGATCGGATAGGATTGGATCGGATTGGATCGGATCGGATTGGATTGGAGATCGGATTGGATTGGAGATCGGATTGGATCAGATTGGATTGGATTGGATCGGATTGGATTGGATCGGATCGGATAGGATTGGATTGGAGATTGGATTGGAGATTGGATCGGATTGGATTGGAGATCGGATTGGAGATCGGATTGGATCGGATTGGATCGGATAGGATTGGATTGGATTGGATTGGAGATTGGATTGGATCAGATCGGATAGGATTGGATTGGATTGGATCAGATTGGATCAGATAGGATTGGATTGGATCAGATAGGATTGGATCGGATTGTATCAGATAGCATTGGATCGGATTGGATCGGATAGGATTGGATCGGATTGGAGATCGGATTGGATCAGATTGGATCGGATAGGATTGGATTGGATAGGATTGGATTGGATTGGATCGGATAGGATTGGATTGGATCGGATTGGAGATTGGATTGGAGATTGGATCGGATAGGATTGGATCGGATAGGATTGGATTGGATAGGATCGGATAGGATTGGATCAGATTGGATCAGATAGGATAGGATTGGATTGGATCAGATTGGATCAGATAGGATTGGATTGGATCGGATAGGATTGGATCAGATAGGATAGGATTGGATTGGATCAGATTGGATCGGATAGGATTGGATCGGATAGGATTGGATTGGATTGGATTGGATCGGATAGGATTGGATCAGATTGGATCAGATAGGATAGGATTGGATTGGAGATTGGATTGGATAGGATCAGATTGGATTGGATTGGATAGGATCGGATAGGATCAGATTGGATCAGATAGGATTGGATTCGATCGGATTGGATTGGATCGGATAGGATTGGATTGGATTGGATCGGATCAGATTGGATCAGATAGGATAGGATTGGATTGGATTGGAGATTGGATCGGATAGGATTGGATCGGATTGGATTGGATCAGATAGCATTGGATCGGATAGGATTGGATCGGATTGGATTGGAGATCGGATTGGATCAGATTGGATTGGATTGGAGATTGGATTGGATCGGATTGGATCGGATAGCATTGGATCGGATAGGATTGGAGATTGGATTGGATCGGATTGGATCGGATTGGATTGGATCGGATAGGATTGGATCGGATTGGATTGGAGATTGGATTGGAGATCGGATTGGATTGGATCGGATAGGATTGGATCGGATAGGATTGGAGATCGGATTGGATCAGATTGGATTGGAGATTGGATTGGATCGGATAGGATTGGATCGGATCGGATTGGATTGGAGATCGGATTGGATCGGATTGGATCGGATAGGATTGGATTGGAGATTGGATTGGAGATTGGATTGGATCGGATCGGATTGGATTGGAGATCGGATTGGATCAGATTGGATTGGATCAGATTGGATCGGATAGCATTGGATCGGATAGCATTGGATCGGATTGGATTGGATCGGATAGGATAGGATTGGATTGGATCGGATAGGATTGGATTGGATCGGATTGGATCGGATAGGATTGGATCGGATAGGATTGGATCGGATTGGAGATCGGATTGGATCGGATAGGATTGGATTGGATCAGATAGGATTGGATTGGATAGGATTGGATCGGATAGGATTGGATCGGATAGCATTGGATCGGATTGGATTGGATAGGATAGGATTGGAATGGATTGGATCGGATAGGATTGGATCGGATAGGATTGGATAGGATTGGATTGGATAGGATCGGATAGGATTGGATCAGATAGGATAGGATTGGATTGGATCAGATTGGATCAGATAGGATTGGATTGGATTGGATCAGATTGGATCAGATAGGATAGGATTGGATTGGATCAGATTGGATCAGATAGGATAGGATTGGATTGGATCAGATTGGATCAGATAGGATAGGATTGGATTGGATCAGATTGGATCAGATAGGATAGGATTGGATTGGATCAGATTGGATCGGATAGGATTGGATCGGATAGGATTGGATTGGATTGGATCAGATAGGATTGGATCAGATTGGATCAGATAGGATAGGATTGGATTGGAGATTGGATTGGATAGGATCAGATTGGATTGGATTGGATAGGATCGGATAGGATCAGATAGGATCAGATTGGATCAGATTGGATCAGATTGGATCAGATAGGATTGGATTGGATCGGATTGGATCGGATAGGATTGGATTGGATTGGATCGGATCAGATTGGATCAGATAGGATAGGATTGGATTGGATTGGAGATTGGATCGGATAGGATTGGATCGGATTGGATTGGATCGGATAGCATTGGATCGGATAGGATTGGATCGGATTGGATTGGAGATCGGATTGGATCAGATTGGATTGGATAGGAGATTGGATTGGATCGGATTGGATCGGATAGGATTGGATCGGATTGGATTGGAGATCGGATTGGATCGGATTGGATTGGAGATTGGATTGGATAGGATTGGATTGGAGATTGGATTGGATCGGATTGGATTGGAGATCGGATTGGATTGGAGATTGGATTGGATCGGATTGGATCGGATAGGATTGGATTGGATTGGATTGGAGATCGGATTGGATCAGATTGGATCGGATCGGATAGGATTGGATCGGATTGGATCGGATAGCATTGGATCGGATAGGATTGGATCGGATTGGATCAGATTGGATCGGATAGGATTGGATTGGATAGGATTGGATCGGATAGGATTGGATCGGATTGGAGATTGGATTGGAGATTGGATCGGATTGGATCGGATAGCATTGGATCGGACTGGATTGGATCGGATAGGATTGGATCGGATAGGATTGGATCAGATAGGATTGGATTGGATCAGATAGGATTGGATTGGATCAGATTGGATCGGATAGGATTGGATCGGATAGGATTGGATCGGATAGGATTGGATTGGATCAGATTGGATCGGATAGGATTGGATTGGATCGGATAGGATTGGATTGGATCAGATAGGATTGGATTGGATCAGATAGGATTGGATTGGATTGGATCAGATTGGATCGGATAGGATTGGATTGGATCAGATTGGATCGGATAGGATTGGATCAGATTGGATCGGATAGGATTGGATCGTATAGGATTGGATTGGATTGGATCAGATTGGATTGGAGATAGGATTGGATCGGATTGGATTGGATCGGATAGGATTGGATCGGATTGGATTGGATAGGATTGGATCGGATAGGATTGGATCGGATAGGATTGGATCGGATAGGATTGGATAGGATTGGATCGGATTGGATTGGATAGGATCGGATAGGATTGGATCAGATAGGATTGGATTGGATTGGATAGATTGGATTGGATTGGATCGGATTGGATTGGAGATCGGATTGGATCTGATTGGATTGGAGATCGGATTGGATCAGATTGGATCGGATCGGATAGGATTGGATCAGATAGGATTGGATCGGATAGGATTGGATTGGATCAGATTGGATTGGATTGGATCGGATAGCATTGGATCGGATTGGATTGGATCGGATTGGAGATCGGATTGGATTGGATCGCATAGGATTGGATCGGATAGGATAGGATTGGATCGGATTGGAGATCGGATTGGATCAGATTGGATTGGATTGGATAGGATTGGATTGGATCGGATTGGAGATTGGATCGGATAGGATTGGATCGGATTGGATTGGATCGGATAGCATTGGATCGGATTGGATTGGATCGGATAGGATTGGATCGGATTGGATCGGATTGGATTGGATCGGATAGGATTGGATTGGATCAGATAGGATTGGATTGGATCGGATTGGATAGGATAGGATTGGATTGGATCGGATTGGATTGGATAGGATAGGATTGGATCGGATAGGATTGGATCGGATAGGATTGGATCGGATAGCATTGGATCGGATAGGATTGGATCGGATTGGATTGGAGATTGGATTGGATCAGATTGGATTGCATTGGAGATCGGATTGGATCGGATAGCATTGGATCGGATAGGATTGGATCGGATTTGATCGGATCGGATTGGATTGGAGATCGGATTGGATCGGAGATTGGATTGGATCAGATTGGATTGGATTGGATCGGATAGGATTGGATTGGAGATTGGATTGGATCGGATTGGATTGGAGATCGGATTGGATTGGAGATCGGATTGGATCGGATTGGATTGGAGATTGGATTGGATCGGATTGGATTGGATTGGATTGGATAGGATTGGATTGGAGATTGGATTGGATCGGATTAGATTGGAGATCGGATAGGATTGGATTGGATTGGAGATCGGATTGGATCGGATAGCATTGGATCGGATAGGATCATATTGGATCGGATAGGATTGGATTGGATAGGATTGGATTGGATTGGATCGGATAGGATTGGATTGGATCGGATTGGAGATTGGATTGGAGATTGGATCTGATAGGATAGGATTGGATCGGATAGGATAGGATTGGATCAGATTGGATCGGATAGGATTGGATTGGATCAGATAGGATTGGATTGGATCGGATAGGATTGGATTGGATCAGATTGGATCGGATAGGATTGGATCGGATAGGATTGGATCGGATTGGATCGGATAGGATTGGATCGGATAGGATTGGATTGGATCGGATAGGATTGGATTGGATCAGATAGGATTGGATTGGATCAGATTGGATCAGATAGGATTGGATCAGATTGGATCGGATAGGATTGGATCAGATTGGATCGGATAGGATTGGATTGGATCGGATAGGATTGGATTGGATCAGATAGGATTGGATTGGATCAGATTGGATCGGATAGGATTGGATTGGATCAGATTGGATCGGATTGGATCAGATTGGATTGGAGATTGGATTGGATCGGATTGGATTGGATCGGATAGGATTGGATCGGATAGCATTGGATCGGATAGGATTGGATCGGATTGGATTGGAGATCGGATTGGATCAGATTGGATTGGATTGGAGATCGGATTGGATCGGATAGCATTGGATCGGATAGGATTGGATCGGATTGGATCGGATCGGATTGGATTGGAGATCGGATTGGATCGGAGATTGGATTGGATCGGATTGGATTGGATCGGATAGGATTGGATTGGACATTGGATTGGATCGGATTGGATTGGAGATCGGATTGGATTGGAGATCGGATTGGATCGGATTGGATTGGAGATTGGATTGGATCGGATTGGATTGGATTGGATCGGATAGGATTGGATTGGAGATTGGATTGGATCGGATTGGATTGGAGATCGGATAGGATTGGATTGGATTGGAGATCGGATTGGATCGGATAGCATTGGATCGGATAGGATTGGATCGGATTGGATCAGATTGGATCGGATAGGATTGGATTGGATAGGATTGGATTGGATTGGATCGGATAGGATTGGATTGGATCGGATTGGAGATTGGATTGGAGATTGGATCTGATAGGATAGGATTGGATCGGATAGGATAGGATTGGATCAGATTGGATCGGATAGGATTGGATTGGATCAGATAGGATTGGATTGGATCGGATAGGATTGGATTGGATCAGATTGGATCGGATAGGATTGGATCGGATAGGATTGGATCGGATTGGATCGGATAGGATTGGATCGGATAGGATTGGATTGGATCGGATAGGATTGGATTGGATCAGATAGGATTGGATTGGATCAGATTGGATCAGATAGGATTGGATCAGATTGGATCGGATAGGATTGGATCAGATTGGATCGGATAGGATTGGATTGGATCGGATAGGATTGGATTGGATCAGATAGGATTGGATTGGATCAGATTGGATCGGATAGGATTGGATTGGATCAGATTGGATCGGATTGGATCAGATTGGATTGGAGATTGGATTGGATCGGATTGGAGATTGGATTGGAGATAGGATTGGATCGGATTGGATTGGATCGGATAGGATTGGATCGGATAGCATTGGATCGAATTGGATTGGATAGGATTGGATCGGATTGGATAGGATCGGATAGGATTGGATCAGATAGGATTGGATCAGATAGGATAGGATTGGATTGGATCAGATTGGATCAGATAGGATTGGATTGGATCGGATAGGATTGGATCAGATAGGATAGGATTGGATTGGATCAGATAGGATTGGATAGGATTGGATCGGATAGGATTGGATTGGATTGGATCAGATAGGATTGGATCAGATTGGATCAGATAGGATAGGATTGGATTGGAGATTGGATTGGATAGGATCAGATTGGATTGGATTGGATAGGATCAGATAGGATCAGATTGGATCAGATAGGATTGGATTGGATCGGATTGGATTGGATCGGATAGGATTGGATTGGCTTGGATCGGATCAGATTGGATCAGATAGGATAGGATTGGATTGGATTGGAGATTGGATCGGATAGGATTGGATCGGATTGGATTGGATCGGATAGCATTGGATCGGATAGGATTGGATCGGATTGGATTGGAGATCGGATTGGATCAGATTGGATTGGATTGGAGATTGGATTGGATCGGATTGGATCGGATAGCATTGGATCGGATAGGATTGGATCGGATTGGATTGGAGATCGGATTGGATCGGATTGGATTGGAGATTGGATTGGATAGGATTGGATTGGAGATTGGATTGGATCGGATTGGATTGGAGATCGGATTGGATTGGAGATCGGATTGGATCGGATTGGATCGGATAGGATTGGATTGGATTGGAGATCGGATTGGATCAGATTGGATCGGATCGGATAGGATTGGATCGGATTGGATCGGATAGCATTGGATCGGATAGGATTGGATCGGATTGGATCAGATTGGATCGGATAGGATTGGATTGGATAGGATTGGATCGGATAGGATTGGATCGGATTGGAGATTGGATTGGAGATTGGATCGGATTGGATCGGATAGCATTGGATCGGATTGGATTGGATCGGATAGGATTGGATCGGATAGGATTGGATCAGATAGGATAGGTTTGGATTGGATCAGATTGGATCGGATAGGATTGGATCGGATAGGATTGGATCGGATAGGATTGGATTGGATCAGATTGGATTGGATCAGATTGGATCGGATAGGATTGGATTGGATCAGATAGGATTGGATTGGATCAGATAGGATTGGATTGGATTGGATCAGATTGGATCGGATAGGATTGGATTGGATCAGATTGGATCGGATAGGATTGGATTGGATCAGATTGGATCGGATAGGATTGGATCAGATTGGATCAGATAGGATTGGATCGTATAGGATTGGATTGGATTGGATCGGATAGGATTGGAGATAGGATTGGATCGGATTGGATTGGATCGGATAGGATTGGATCGGATTGGATTGGATAGGATTGGATCGGATAGGATTGGATCGGATAGGATTGGATAGGATTGGATCGGATTGGATTGGATAGGATCGGATAGGATTGGATCAGATAGGATTGGATTGGATTGGATAGATTGGATTGGATTGGATCGGATTGGATTGGAGATCGGATTGGATCTGATTGGATTGGAGATCGGATTGGATCAGATTGGATCGGATCGGATAGGATTGGATCAGATAGGATTGGATCGGATAGGATTGGATTGGATCAGATTGGATTGGATTGGATCGGATAGCATTGGATCGGATTGGATTGGATCGGATTGGAGATCGGATTGGATCAGATTGGATCGGATTGGATCGGATTGGAGATTGGATTGGATTGGATCGCATAGGATTGGATCGGATAGGATAGGATTGGATCAGATTGGAGATCGGATTGGATCAGATTGGACTGGATTGGATAGGATTGGATTGGATCGGATTGGAGATTGGATCGGATAGGATTGGATCGGATTGGATTGGATCGGATAGCATTGGATCGGATTGGATCGGATAGGATTGGATCGGATTGGATTGGATCGGATAGGATTGGATTGGATCAGATAGGATTGGATAGGATAGGATTGGATTGGATCGGATTGGATTGGATAGGATAGGATTGGATCGGATAGGATTGGATCGGATAGGATTGGATCGGATAGCATTGGATCGGATAGGATTGGATCGGATTGGATTGGAGATCGGATTGGATCAGATTGGATTGGATTGGAGATCGGATTGGATCGGATAGCATTGGATCGGATAGGATTGGATCGGATTGGATCGGATCGGATTGGATTGGAGATCGGATTGGATCGGAGATTGGATTGGATCGGATTGGATTGGATTGGATCGGATAGGATTGGATTGGAGATTGGATTGGATCGGATTGGATTGGAGATCGGATTGGATTGGAGATCGGATTGGATCGGATTGGATTGGGGATTGGATTGGATCGGATTGGATTGGATTGGATCGGATAGGATTGGATTGGAGATTGGATTGGATCGGATTGGATTGGAGATCGGATAGGATTGGATTGGAGATCGGATTGGATCGGATAGCATTGGATCGGATAGGATTGGATCGGATTGGATCAGATTGGATCGGATAGGATTGGATTGGATAGGATTGGATTGGATTGGATCGGATAGGATTGGATTGGATCGGATTGGAGATTGGATTGGAGATTGGATCTGATAGGATAGGATTGGATCGGATAGGATAGGATTGGATCAGATTGGATCGGATAGGATTGGATTGGATCAGATAGGATTGGATTGGATCGGATAGGATTGGATTGGATCAGATTGGATCGGATAGGATTGGATCGGATAGGATTGGATCGGATTGGATCGGATAGGATTGGATTGGATCGGATAGGATTGGATTGGATCAGATAGGATTGGATTGGATCAGATTGGATCGGATAGGATTGGATCAGATTGGATCGGATAGGATTGGATTGGATTGGATAGGATTGGATTGGATCAGATAGGATTGGATTGGATCAGATAGGATTGGATTGGATCAGATAGGATTGGATCAGATTGGATCGGATAGGATTGGATTGGATCAGATTGGATCGGATTGGATCAGATTGGATTGGAGATAGGATTGGATCGGATTGGATTGGATCGGATAGGATTGGATCGGATAGCATTGGATCGGATTGGATTGGATAGGATTGGATCGGATTGGATCAGATAGGATTGGATCAGATAGGATTGGATTGGATTGGATAGGATTGGATTGGATAGGATTGGATTGGATCGGATAGGATTGGATTGGATCAGATAGGATTGCATTGGATAGGATTGGATTGGATTGGATAGGATTGGATTGGATCGGATAGGATTGGATCTGATAGGATTGGACAGGATTGGATAGGATTGGATAGGATTGGATTGGATCAGATTGGATTGGATAGGATTGGATTGGATCGGATAGGATAGGATTGGATTGGATTGGATTGGATCGGATAGGATTGGATCGGATTGGATCAGATAGGATTGGATCGGATAGGATTGGATAGGATTGGATCGGATTGGATTGGATAGGATAGGATAGGATTGAATCGGATTGGATTGGATCAGATTGGATCAGATAGGATTGGATTGGATCGGATAGGATTGGATTGGATTGGATTGGATTGGATCAGATTGGATCAGATAGGATTGGATTGGATCGGATAGGATCAGATAGGATTGGATCGGATAGGATTGGATAGGATTGGATTGGATAGGATTGGATCGGATAGGATCGGATAGGATTGGATCGGATTGGATTGGATAGGATAGGATTGAATCGGATTGGATCAGATTGGATCGGATAGGATTGGATCGGATAGGATTAGATCGGATTGGATCGGATTGGATTGGAGATCGGATTGGATCAGATTGGATTGGATTGGAGATTGGATTGGATCGGATAGCATTGGATGGGATAGGATTGGATCGGATTGGATTGGAGATCGGATTGGATTGGAGATCGGATTGGATCAGATTGGATTGGATTGGATCGGATTGGATTGGATCGGATTGGATCGGATAGGATTGGATTGGAGATTGGATTGGAGATTGGATCGGATTGGAGATCGGATTGGATTGGAGATCGGATTGGATTGGATTGGAGATCGGATTGGATCAGATCGGATAGGATTGGATTGGATCAGATTGGATCAGATAGGATTGGATTGGATCGGATAGGATTGGATCGGATTGGATCGGATAGCATTGGATCGGATAGGATTGGATTGGATTGGATAGGATTGGATTGGAGATCGGATTGGATCAGATTGGATCGGATAGGATTGGATTGGATTGGATAGGATTGGATTGGATCGGATAGGATTGGATTGGATCGGATTGGAAATTGGATTGGAGATTGGATCGGATAGGATTGGATCGGATTGGATCGGATAGCATTGGATCGGATTGGATTGGATTGGATAGGATTGGATTGGATCAGATTGGATCGGATAGGATTGGATCGGATAGGATTGGATCGGATAGGATTGGATTGGATCGGATAGGATTGGATTGGATCAGATAGGATTGGATTGGATCAGATTGGATCGAATTGGATAGGATTGGATTGGATCAGATTGGATCAGATTGGATCGGATAGGATTGGATAGGATAGGATTGGATCGGATTGGATTGGATCAGATTGGATCGGATTGGATAGGATAGGATTGGATCGGATTGGATTGGATAGGATTGGATCGCATAGGATTGGATCGGATAGGATTGGATAGGATTGGCTCGGATTGGATTGGATAGGATAGGATTGAATCGGATTGGATTGGATTAGATTGGATCAGATAGGATTGGATCGGATAGGATTGGATTGGATAGGATTGGATCGGATAGGATTGGATCGGATTGGAGATTGGATTGGAGATTGGATCGGATTGGATCGGATAGCATTGGATCGGATTGGATTGGATCGGATAGGATTGGATCGGATAGGATTGGATCAGATAGGATAGGTTTGGATTGGATCAGATTGGATCGGATAGGATTGGATCGGATAGGATTGGATTGGATCAGATTGGATTGGATCAGATTGGATCGGATAGGATTGGATTGGATCAGATAGGATTGGATTGGATCAGATAGGATTGGATTGGATTGGATCAGATTGGATCGGATAGGATTGGATTGGATCAGATTGGATCGGATAGGATTGGATTGGATCAGATTGGATCGGATAGGATTGGATCAGATTGGATCGGATAGGATTGGATCGTATAGGATTGGATTGGATTGGATCGGATAGGATTGGAGATAGGATTGGATCGGATTGGATTGGATCGGATAGGATTGGATCGGATTGGATTGGATAGGATTAGATCGGATAGGATTGGATCGGATAGGATTGGATAGGATTGGATCGGATTGGATTGGATAGGATCGGATAGGATTGGATCAGATAGGATTGGATTGGATTGGATAGATTGGATTGGATTGGATCGGATTGGATTGGAGATCGGATTGGATCTGATTGGATTGGAGATCGGATTGGATCAGATTGGATCGGATCGGATAGGATTGGATCAGATAGGATTGGATCGGATAGGATTGGATTGGATCAGATTGGATTGGATTGGATCGGATAGCATTGGATCGGATTGGATTGGATCGGATTGGAGATCGGATTGGATCAGATTGGATCGGATTGGATCGGATTGGAGATTGGATTGGATTGGATCGCATAGGATTGGATCGGATAGGATAGGATTGGATCAGATTGGAGATCGGATTGGATCAGATTGGATTGGATTGGATAGGATTGGATTGGATCGGATTGGAGATTGGATCGGATAGGATTGGATCGGATTGGATTGGATCGGATAGCATTGGATCGGATTGGATTGGATCGGATAGGATTGGATCGGATTGGATTGGATCGGATAGGATTGGATTGGATCAGATAGGATTGGATAGGATAGGATTGGATTGGATCGGATTGGATTGGATAGGATAGGATTGGATCGGATAGGATTGGATCGGATAGGATTGGATCGGATAGCATTGGATCGGATAGGATTGGATCGGATTGGATTGGAGATCGGATTGGATCAGATTGGATTGGATTGGAGATCGGATTGGATCGGATAGCATTGGATCGGATAGGATTGGATCGGATTGGATCGGATCGGATTGGATTGGAGATCGGATTGGATCGGAGATTGGATTGGATCGGATTGGATTGGATTGGATCGGATAGGATTGGATTGGAGATTGGATTGGATCGGATTGGATTGGAGATCGGATTGGATTGGAGATCGGATTGGATCGGATTGGATTGGGGATTGGATTGGATCGGATTGGATTGGATTGGATCGGATAGGATTGGATTGGAGATTGGATTGGATCGGATTGGATTGGAGATCGGATAGGATTGGATTGGAGATCGGATTGGATCGGATAGCATTGGATCGGATAGGATTGGATCGGATTGGATCAGATTGGATCGGATAGGATTGGATTGGATAGGATTGGATTGGATTGGATCGGATAGGATTGGATTGGATCGGATTGGAGATTGGATTGGAGATTGGATCTGATAGGATAGGATTGGATCGGATAGGATAGGATTGGATCAGATTGGATCGGATAGGATTGGATTGGATCAGATAGGATTGGATTGGATCGGATAGGATTGGATTGGATCAGATTGGATCGGATAGGATTGGATCGGATAGGATTGGATCGGATTGGATCGGATAGGATTGGATTGGATCGGATAGGATTGGATTGGATCAGATAGGATTGGATTGGATCAGATTGGATCGGATAGGATTGGATCAGATTGGATCGGATAGGATTGGATTGGATCGGATAGGATTGGATTGGATCAGATAGGATTGGATTGGATCAGATAGGATTGGATTGGATCAGATAGGATTGGATCAGATTGGATCGGATAGGATTGGATTGGATCAGATTGGATCGGATTGGATCAGATTGGATTGGAGATTGGATTGGATCGGATTGGAGATTGGATTGGAGATAGGATTGGATCGGATTGGATTGGATCGGATAGGATTGGATCGGATAGCATTGGATCGGATTGGATTGGATAGGATTGGATCGGATTGGATCAGATAGGATTGGATCAGATAGGATTGGATTGGATTGGATAGGATTGGATTGGATAGGATTGGATTGGATCGGATAGGATTGGATTGGATCAGATAGGATTGCATTGGATAGGATTGGATTGGATTGGATAGGATTGGATTGGATCGGATAGGATTGGATCTGATAGGATTGGACAGGATTGGATAGGATTGGATAGGATTGGATTGGATCAGATTGGATTGGATAGGATTGGATTGGATCGGATAGGATAGGATTGGATTGGATTGGATTGGATCGGATAGGATTGGATCGGATTGGATCAGATAGGATTGGATCGGATAGGATTGGATCGGATTGGATTGGATAGGATAGGATAGGATTGAATCGGATTGGATTGGATCAGATTGGATCAGATAGGATTGGATTGGATCGGATAGGATTGGATTGGATTGGATTGGATTGGATCAGATTGGATCAGATAGGATTGGATTGGATCGGATAGGATCAGATATGATTGGATCGGATAGGATTGGATAGGATTGGATTGGATAGGATTGGATCGGATAGGATCGGATAGGATTGGATCGGATTGGATTGGATAGGATAGGATTGAATCGGATTGGATCAGATTGGATCGGATAGGATTGGATCGGATAGGATTAGATCGGATTGGATCGGATTGGATTGGAGATCGGATTGGATCAGATTGGATTGGATTGGAGATTGGATTGGATCGGATAGCATTGGATGGGATAGGATTGGATCGGATTGGATTGGAGATCGGATTGGATTGGAGATCGGATTGGATCAGATTGGATTGGATTGGATCGGATTGGATTGGATCGGATTGGATCGGATAGGATTGGATTGGAGATTGGATTGGAGATTGGATCGGATTGGAGATCGGATTGGATTGGAGATCGGATTGGATTGGATTGGAGATCGGATTGGATCAGATCGGATAGGATTGGATTGGATCAGATTGGATCAGATAGGATTGGATTGGATCGGATAGGATTGGATCGGATTGGATCGGATAGCATTGGATCGGATAGGATTGGATTGGATTGGATAGGATTGGATTGGAGATCGGATTGGATCAGATTGGATCGGATAGGATTGGATTGGATTGGATAGGATTGGATTGGATCGGATAGGATTGGATTGGATCGGATTGGAAATTGGATTGGAGATTGGATCGGATAGGATTGGATCGGATTGGATCGGATAGCATTGGATCGGATTAGATTGGATCGGATAGGATTGGATTGGATCAGATTGGATCGGATAGGATTGGATCGGATAGGATTGGATCGGATAGGATTGGATTGGATCAGATAGGATTGGATTGGATCAGATTGGATCGAATTGGATAGGATTGGATTGGATCAGATTGGATCAGATTGGATCGGATAGGATTGGATAGGATAGGATTGGATCGGATTGGATTGGATCAGATTGGATCGGATTGGATAGGATAGGATTGGATCGGATTGGATTGGATAGGATTGGATCGCATAGGATTGGATCGGATAGGATTGGATAGGATTGGCTCGGATTGGATTGGATAGGATAGGATTGAATCGGATTGGATTGGATCAGATTGGATCAGATAGGATTGGATCGGATAGGATTGGATCGGATTGGATCGGATTGGATTGGAGATCAGATTGGATTGGAGATCGGATTGGATCAGATTGGATTGGATCGGATTGGATTGGATTGGATCGGATAGCATTGGATCGGATTGGATCGGATAGGATTGGATTGGATTGGATTGGATTGGAGATCGGATTGGATCAGATTGGATCGGATAGGATTGGATTGGATTGGATCGGATAGCATTGGATCGGATTGGATTGGATCGGATAGGATTGGATCGGATAGGATTGGATCAGATTGGATTGGATAGGATTGGATTGGATCAGATAGGATTGGATTGGATCAGATAGGATTGGATTGGATCGGATAGGATTGGATCAGATAGGATTGGATCGGATAGGATTGGATTGGATCGGATAGGATTGGATCAGATAGGATTGGATTGGATCAGATTGGATCGGATTGGATAGGATTGGATTGAATCGGATAGGATTGGATTGGATCAGATTGGATCAGATAGGATTGGATCGGATTGGATTGGATCAGATTGGATCAGATAGGATTGGATTGGATCGGATAGGATCAGATAGGATTGGATCGGATAGGATTGGATAGGATTGGATCGGATTGGATTGGATAGGATTGGATCGGATAGGATTGGATCGGATAGGATTGGATAGGATTGGATCGGATTGGATTGGATAGGATAGGATAGGATTGAATCGGATTGGATTGGATCAGATTGGATCAGATAGGATTGGATCGGATAGGATTGGATCGGATAGGATTGGATCGGATTGGATCGGATCGGATTGGAGATCGGATTGGATCAGATTGGATTGGATTGGAGATTGGATTGGATCGGATAGCATTGGATCGGATAGGATTGGATCGGATTGGATCGGATCGGATTGGATTGGAGATCGGATTGGATTGGAGATTGGATTGGATCGGATTGGATTGGATTGGATCGGATAGGATTGGATTGGAGATTGGATTGGATCGGATTAGATTGGAGATCGGATTGGATTGGAGATCGGATTGGATCGGATTGGATTGGAGATTGGATTGGATCGGATTGGATTGGATTGGATCGGATAGGATTGGATTGGAGATTGGATTGGATCGGATTGGATTGGAGATCGGATTGGATTGGAGAACGGATTGGATCGGATAGGATTGGATTGGATTGGAGATCGGATTGGATCGGATAGAATTGGATCGGATAGGATTGGATCGGATTGGATCAGATTGGATCGGATAGGATTGGATTGGATAGGATTGGATTGGATTGGATCGGATAGGATTGGATTGGATCGGATTGGAGATTGGATTGGAGATTGGATCTGATAGGATAGGATTGGATCGGATAGGATAGGATTGGATCAGATTGGATCGGATAGGATTGGATTGGATCAGATAGGATTGGATTGGATCGGATAGGATTGGATTGGATCAGATTGGATCGGATAGGATTGGATCGGATAGGATTGGATCGGATTGGATCGGATAGGATTGGATCGGATAGGATTGGATTGGATCGGATAGGATTGGATTGGATCAGATAGGATTGGATTGGATCAGATTGGATCGGATAGGATTGGATCAGATTGGATCGGATAGGATTGGATTGGATCGGATAGGATTGGATTGGATCAGATAGGATTGGATTGGATCAGATTGGATCGGATAGGATCGGATTGGATCAGATTGGATCGGATTGGATCAGATTGGTTTGGAGATTGGATCAGATTGGTTTGGAGATTGGATTGGATCGGATTGGAGATTGGATTGGAGATAGGATTGGATCGGATTGGATTGGATCGGATAGGATTGGATCGGATAGCATTGGATCGGATTGGATTGGATAGGATTGGATCGGATAGGATTGGATCGGATAGGATTGGATCGGATTGGATTGGATCAGATAGGATTGGATCAGATAGGATTGGATTGGATGGGATAGGATTGGATTGGATAGGATTGGATTGGATCGGATAGGATTGGATCGGATAGGATAGGATTGGATCAGATTGGATCGGATAGGATTGGATTGGATCAGATAGGATTGGATTGGATCGGATAGGATTGGATTGGATCAGATTGGATCGGATAGGATTGGATCGGATAGGATTGGATCGGATTGGATCGGATAGGATTGGATTGTATAGGATTGGATAGGATTGGATAGGATTGGATTGGATCAGATTGGATTGGATTGGATAGGATTGGATTGGATCGGATAGGATAGGATTGGATTGGATTGGATCGGATAGGATTGGATCAGATAGGATTGGATTGGATAGGATTGGATTGGATCAGATAGGATTGGATTGGATAGGATTGGATTGGATAGGATTGGATCGGATTGGAGATTGGATTGGAGATTGGATCGGATTGGATTGGATAGCATTGGATCGGATTGGATTGGATCGGATAGGATTGGATCGGATAGGATTGGATCAGATAGGATTGGATTGGATCAGATAGGATTGGATTGGATCGGATAGGATTGGATCGGATAGGATTGGATCAGATAGGATTGGATTGGATCAGATAGGATTGGATTGGATCAGATTGGATCGGATAGGATTGGATCGGATAGGATTGGATCGGATAGGATTGGATTGGATCAGATTGGATTGGATCAGATTGGATCGGATAGGATTGGATTGGATCAGATAGGATTGGATTGGATCAGATAGGATTGGATTGGATCAGATTGGATCGGATAGGATTGGATTGGATCAGATTGGATCGGATAGGATTGGATCAGATTGGATCGGATAGGATTGGATCGTATAGGATTGGATTGGATTGGATCAGATTGGATTGGAGATAGGATTGGATCGGATTGGATTGGATCGGATAGGATTGGATCGGATTGGATTGGAGATTGGATTGGAGATCGGATTGGATTGGATTGGAAATTGGATTGGATCGGATAGGATTGGATCGGATAGGATTGGATCGGATAGGATTGGAGATCGGATTGGATCAGATTGGATTGGAGATTGGATTGGATCGGATTGGATTGGATCGGATAGGATTGGATCGGATTGGAGATTGGATTGGAGATTGGATCGGATTGGATTGGATAGCATTGGATCGGATTGGATTGGATCGGATAGGATTGGATCGGATAGGATTGGATCAGATAGGATTGGATTGGATCAGATAGGATTGGATTGGATCGGATAGGATTGGATCGGATAGGATTGGATCAGATAGGATTGGATTGGATCAGATAGGATTGGATTGGATCAGATTGGATCGGATAGGATTGGATCGGATAGGATTGGATCGGATAGGATTGGATTGGATCAGATTGGATTGGATCAGATTGGATCGGATAGGATTGGATTGGATCAGATAGGATTGGATTGGATCAGATAGGATTGGATTGGATCAGATTGGATCGGATAGGATTGGATTGGATCAGATTGGATCGGATAGGATTGGATCAGATTGGATCGGATAGGATTGGATCGTATAGGATTGGATTGGATTGGATCAGATTGGATTGGAGATAGGATTGGATCGGATTGGATTGGATCGGATAGGATTGGATCGGATTGGATTGGAGATTGGATTGGAGATCGGATTGGATTGGATTGGAAATTGGATTGGATCGGATAGGATTGGATCGGATAGGATTGGATCGGATAGGATTGGAGATCGGATTGGATCAGATTGGATTGGAGATTGGATTGGATCGGATTGGATTGGATCGGATAGGATTGGATCGGATCGGATTGGATTGGAGATCGGATTGGATCGGATTAGATCGGATTGGATCGGATAGGATTGGATTGGAGATTGGATTGGAGATTGGATTGGATCGGATCGGATTGGATCGGATTGGATTGGAGATCGGATTGGATCAGATTGGATTGGATCAGATTGGATCGGATAGCATTGGATCGGATAGCATTGGATCGGATTGGATTGGATCGGATTGGATTGGATCGGATAGGATAGGATTGGATTGGATCGGATAGGATTGGATTGGATCGGATTGGATCAGATAGGATTGGATCGGATAGGATTGGATCGGATTGGAGATCGGATTGGATCGGATAGGATTGGATCAGATAGGATTGGATAGGTTTGGATCGGATAGGATTGGATCGGATAGGATTGGATCGGATAGGATTGGATCGGATAGCATTGGATCGGATTGGATTGGATTGGAATGGATTGGATCGGATAGGATTGGATCGGATAGGATAGGATCGGATAGGATTGGATCAGATTGGATCAGATAGGATAGGATTGGATTGGATCAGATTGGATCAGATAGGATTGGATTGGATCGGATAGGATTGGATCAGATAGGATAGGATTGGATTGGATCAGATTGGATCGGATAGGATTGGATCGGATAGGATTGGATTGGATTGGATCAGATAGGATTGGATCAGATTGGATCAGATAGGATAGGATTGGATTGGAGATTGGATTGGATAGGATCAGATTGGATTGGATTGGATAGGATCGGATAGGATCAGATAGGATCAGATTGGATCAGATAGGATTGGATTGGATCGGATAGGATTGGATCGGATAGGATTGGATTGGATTGGATCGGATCAGATTGGATCAGATAGGATAGGATTGGATCGGATTGGATTGGATTGGGTAGCATTGGATCGGATAGGATTGGATCGGATTGGATTGGAGATCGGATTGGATCAGATTGGATTGGATTGGAGATTGGATTGGATCGGATTGGATCGGATAGCATTGGATCGGATAGGATTGGATCGGATCGGATTGGATTTGAGATCGGATTGGATTGGATTGGATTGGAGATTGGATTGGATAGGATTGGATTGGAGATTGGATTGGATCGGATTGGATTGGAGATCGGATTGGATCGGATTGGATCGGATAGGATTGGATTGGATTGGAGATCGGATTGGATCAGATTGGATCGGATCGGATAGGATTGGATCGGATAGGATTGGATCGGATAGCATTGGATCGGATAGGATTGGTTCGGATTGGATCAGATTGGATCGGATAGGATTGGATTGGATAGGATTGGATCGGATAGGATTGGATCGGATTGGAGATTGGATTGGAGATTGGATCGGATAGCATTGGATCGGATTGGATCGGATCGGATAGGATTGGATCGGATAGGATTGGATCAGATAGGATTGGATTGGATCAGATAGGATTGGATTGGATCGGATAGGTTTGGATTGGATCAGATTGGATCGGATAGGATTGGATAGGATAGGATTGTATCGGATAGGATTGGATTGGATCAGATTGGATTGGATCAGATTGGATCGGATAGGATTGGATTGGATCGGATAGGATTGGATTGGATCAGATAGGATTGGATTGGATCAGATAGGATTGGATTGGATTGGATCAGATTGGATCGGATAGAATTGGATTGGATCAGATAGGATCGGATAGGATTGGATCAGATTGGATCGGATAGGATTGGATCGTATAGGATTGGATTGGATTGGATCAGATTGGATTGGAGTTGTGATTGGATCGGATTGGATTGGATCGGATAGGATTGGATCGGATTGGATTGGATAGGATTGGATCGGATAGGATTGGATCGGATAGGATTGGATAGGATTGGATCGGATTGGATTGGATAGGATCGGATAGGATTGGATCAGATAGGATTGGATTGGATTGGATAGATTGGATTGGATTGGATCGGATTGGATTGGAGATCGGATTGGATCCGATTGGATTGGAGATCAGATTGGATCAGATTGGATCGGATCGGATAGGATTGGATCAGATTGGATTGGATCAGATTGGATTGGATTGGATCGGATAGCATTGGATCGGATTGGATTGGATCGGATTGGAGATCGGATTGGATCAGATTGGATCGGATTGGATTGGATTGGAGATTGGATTGGATTGGATCGGATAGGATTGGATCGGATAGGATAGGATTGGATCGGATTGGAGATCGGATTGGATCAGATTGGATTGGATTGGATTGGATAGGATTGGATTGGATCGGATTGGAGATTGGATCGGATAGGATTGGATCGGATTGGATCGGATAGCATTGGATCGGATTGGATTGGATCGGATAGGATTGGATCGGATTGGATCGGATTGGATTGGATCGGATAGGATTGGATTGGATCAGATAGGATTGGATTGGATCGGATTGGATAGGATAGGATTGGATTGGATCGGATTGGATTGGATAGGATAGGATTGGATCGGATAGGATTGGATCGGATAGGATTGGATCGGATAGCATTGGATCGGATAGGATTGGATCGGATTGGAGATCGGATTGGATCAGATTGGATTGGATTGGAGATCGGATTGGATCGGATAGCATTGGGATCGGATAGGATTGGATCGGATCGGATTGGATTGGAGATCGGATTGGATCGGATTGGATTGGAGATTGGATTGGATCGGATTGGATTGGATTGGATCGGATAGGATTGGATTGGAGATTGGATTGGATCGGATTGGATTGGAGATCGGATTGGATCGGATTGGATTGGAGATTGGATTGGATCGGATTGGATTGGATCGGATAGGATTGGATTGGAGATTGGATTGGATCGGATTGGATTGGAGATCGGATAGGATTGGATTGGATTGGAGATCGGATTGGATCGGATAGCATTGGATCGGATAGGATTGGATCGGATTGGATCAGATTGGATCGGATAGGATTGGATTGGATAGGATTGGATTGGATCAGATAGGATTGGATTGGATAGGATTGGATTGGATCGGATAGGATTGGATCGGATTGGATCAGATAGGATTGGATCGGATAGGGATTGGATAGGATTGGATCGGATTGGATTGGATAGGATAGGATAGGATTGAATTGGTTGGATTGGATCAGATTGGATCAGATAGGATTGGATTGGATCGGATAGGATTGGATAGGATTGGATCGGATTGGATTGGATCAGATTGGATCAGATAGGATTGGATTGGATCGGATAGGATCAGATAGGATTGGATCGGATAGGATTGGATAGGATTGGATTGGATAGGATTGGATCGGATAGGATCGGATCGGATTGGATTGGATAGGATTGAATCGGATTGGATTGGATCAGATTGGATCGGATAGGATTGGATCGGATAGGATTAGATCGGATTGGATCGGATCGGATTGGAGATCGGATTGGATCAGATTGGATTGGATTGGAGATTGGATTGGATCGGATAGCATTGGATCGGATAGGATTGGAGATCGGATTGGATTGGAGATCGGATTGGATCAGATTGATCGGATTGGATCAGATTGGATTGGATTGGATCGGATTGGATTGGATCGGATTGGATCGGATAGGATTGGATTGGAGATTGGATTGGAGATTGGATCGGATTGGAGATCGGATTGGATTGGATTGGATTGGAGATCGGATTGGATCAGATCGGATAGGATTGGATCAGATTGGATCAGATAGGATTGGATTGGATCGGATAGGATTGGATCGGATTGGATCGGATAGCATTGGATCGGATTGGATCGGATAGGATTGGATGGGATTGGATAGGATTGGATTGGAGATCGGATTGGATCAGATTGGATCGGATAGGATTGGATTGGATTGGATAGGATTGGATTGGATTGGATCGGATAGGATTGGATTGGATCGGATAGGATTGGATTGGATCGGATTGGAGATTGGATTGGAGATTGGATCGGATAGGATTGGATCGGATTGGATCGGATAGCATTGGATCGGATTGGATTGGATCGGATAGGATTGGATCAGATTGGATCGGATAGGATTGGATCGGATAGGATTGGATCGGATAGGATTGGATTGGATCGGATAGGATTGGATTGGATCAGATAGGATTGGATTGGATCAGATTGGATCGGATTGGATAGGATTGGATTGGATCGGATTGGATCAGATTGGATCGGATAGGATTGGATAGGATAGGATTGGATCGGATTGGAGTGGATCAGATTGGATCGGATTGGATAGGATAGGATTGGATCGGATTGGATTGGATAGGATTGGATCGGATAGGATTGGATCGGATAGGATTGGATCGGATAGGATAGGATTGGATCAGATTGGGATCGGATAGGATTGGATTGGATCGGATAGGATTGGATTGGATAGGATTGGATTGGATCGGATAGGATTGGATTGGATAGGATTGGATTGGATCAGATTGGATCGGATAGGATTGGATCGGATAGGATTGGATTGGATCAGATAGGATTGGATTGGATCAGATTGGATCGGATAGGATTGGATCAGATTGGATCGGATAGGATTGGATTGGATCGGATAGGATTGGATTGGATCAGATAGGATTGTATTGGATCAGATAGGATTGGATTGGATCAGATTGGATCGGATAGGATTGGATTGGATCAGATTGGATCGGATTGGATCAGATTGGATTGGAGATTGGATTGGATCGGATTGGAGATTGGATTGGAGATAGGATTGGATCGGATTGGATTGGATCGGATAGGATTGGATTGGATCAGATAGGATTGGATTGGATCAGATTGGATCGGATAGGATTGGATTGGATCAGATTGGATTGGATCAGATTGGATTGGAGATTGGATTGGATCGGATTGGAGATTGGATTGGAGATAGGATTGGATCGGATCAGATAGGATTGGATCGGATAGGATTGGATCGGATTGGATCGGATAGGATTGGATCGGATTGGATTGGATCAGATAGGATTGGATCAGATAGGATTGGATTGGATTGGATTGTATAGGATTGGATTGGATAGGATTGGATTGGATCGGATAGGATTGGATTGGATCAGATAGGATTGGATTGGATAGGATTGGATTGGATTGGATAGGATTGGATTGGATCGGATAGGATTGGATCTGATAGGATTGGATAGGATTGGATAGGATTGGATAGGATTGGATCAGATTGGATTGGATTGGATAGGATTGGATTGGATCGGATAGGATAGGATTGGATTGGATCGGATAGGATTGGATCAGATAGGATTGGATTGGATAGGATTGGATTGGATCAGATAGGATTGGATCAGATAGGATTGGATTGGATAGGATTGGATTGGATCGGATAGGATTGGATCGGATTGGATCAGATAGGATTGGATCGGATAGGATTGGATAGGATTGGATTGGATTGGATAGGATAGGATATGATTGAATCGGATTGGATTGGATCAGATTGGATCAGATAGGATTGGATTGGATCGGATAGGATTGGATTGGATAGGATTGGATCGGATTGGATTGGATCAGATTGGATCAGATAGGATTGGATTGGATCGGATAGGATCAGATAGGATTGGATCGGATAGGATTGGATAGGATTGGATTGGATAGGATTGGATCGGATAGGATCGGATAGGATTGGATCGGATTGGATTGGATAGGATAGGATTGAATCGGATTGGATTGGATCAGATTGGATCGGATAGGATTGGATCGGGTAGGATTAGATCGGATTGGATCGGATCGGATTGGAGATCGGATTGGATCAGATTGGATTGGAGATTGGATCGGATAGCATTGGATCGGATAGAATTGGATCGGATTGGATTGGAGATCGGATTGGATTGGAGATCGGATTGGATCAGATTGGATTGGATTGGATCGGATTGGATTGGATCGGATTGGATCGGATAGGATTGGATTGGAGATTGGATTGGAGATTGGATCGGATTGGAGATCGGATTGGATTGGAGATCGGATTGGATTGGATTGGAGATCGGATTGGATCAGATCGGATAGGATTGGATTGGATCAGATAGGATTGGATTGGATCGGATAGGATTGGATCGGATTGGATCGGATAGGATTGGATGGGATTGGATAGGATTGGATTGGAGATTGGATTGGATCAGATTGGATCGGATAGGATTGGATTGGATTGGATTGGATTGGATCGGATAGGATTGGATTGGATCAGATTGGATCGGATAGGATTGGATCGGATAGGATTGGATTGGATCGGATAGGATTGGATTGGATCAGATAGGATTGGATTGGATCAGATTGGATTGGATTGGATAGGATTGGATTGGATCGGATTGGATCAGATTGGATCGGATAGGATTGGATAGGATAGGATTGGATCGGATTGGATTGGATTGGATCAGATTGGATCGGATTGGATAGGATAGGATTGGATCGGATTGGATTGGATAGGATTGGATCGGATAGGATTGGATCGGATAGGATAGGATTGGATCAGATTGGATCGGATAGGATTGGATTGGATCAGATAGGATTGGATTGGATCGGATAGGATTGGATTGGATCAGATAGGATTGGATTGGATAGGATTGGATTGGATCGGATAGGATTGGATCGGATAGGATTGGATTGGATCAGATTGGATGGGATTGGATCGGATAGGATTGGATCGGATAGGATTGGATTGGATCGGATTGGATTGGATCGGATAGGATTGGATTGGATCAGATAGGATTGGATTGGATAGGATTGGATTGGATCGGATAGGATTGGATCGGATAGGATTGGATTGGATCAGATTGGATCGGATAGGATTGGATCAGATAGGATCGGATTGGATCGGATAGGATTGGATCGGATAGGATTGGATTGGATCGGATAGGATTGGATTGGATCAGATAGGATTGGATTGGATCAGATAGGATTGGATTGGATCAGATTGGATCGGATAGGATTGGATTGGATCAGATTGGATCGGATTGGATCAGATTGGATTGGAGATTGGATTGGATCGGATTGGAGATTGGATTGGAGATAGGATTGGATCGGATTGGATTGGATCGGATAGGATTGGATCGGATAGCATTGGATCGGATTGGATTGGATAGGATTGGATCAGATAGGATTGGATCAGATAGGATTGGATTGGATTGGATAGGATTGGATCGGATAGGATTGGATTGGATCGGATAGGATTGGATTGGATCAGATAGGATTGGATTGGATCAGATAGGATTGGATTGGATTGGATAGGATTGGATTGGATTGGATAGGATTGGATTGGATCGGATAGGATTGGATCTGATAGGATTGGATAGGATTGGATTGGATCAGATTGGATAGGATTGGATTGGATCAGATTGGATTGGATTGGATTGGATTGGATCGGATTTGATTGGATCAGATAGGATTGGATTGGATAGGATTGGATTGGATCAGATAGGATTGGATTGGATAGGATTGGATTGGATCGGATAGGATTGGATCGGATTGGATCAGATAGGATTGGATCGGATAGGATTGGATAGGATTGGATCGGATTGGATTGGATAGGATAGGATAGGATTGAATCGGATTGGATTGGATCAGATTGGATCAGATAGGATTGGATTGGATCGGATTGGATTGGATCAGATAGGATTGGATCAGATAGGATTGGATTGGATTGGATTGGATTGGATAGGATTGGATCGGATTGGATTGGATCAGATTGGATCAGATAGGATTGGATTGGATCGGATAGGATCAGATAGGATTGGATTGGATAGGATTGGATCGGATAGGATTGGATAGGATTGGATTGGATAGGATTGGATCGGATAGGATCGGATAGGATTGGATCGGATTGGATTGGATAGGATAGGATTGAATCGGATTGGATTGGATCAGATTGGATCGGATAGGATTGGATCGGATAGGATTGGATCGGATTGGATCGGATCGGATTGGAGATCGGATTGGATCAGATTGGATTGGATTGGAGATTGGATTGGATCGGATAGCATTGGATCGGATAGGATTGGATCGGATCGGATTGGATTGGAGATCGGATTGGATTGGAGATCGGATTGGATCAGATTGGATTGGATTGGATCGGATTGGATTGGATCGGATTGGATCGGATAGGATTGGATTGGAGATTGGATTGGAGATTGGATCGGATTGGAGATCGGATTGGATTGGAGATCGGATTGGATTGGATTGGAGATCGGATTGGATCAGATCGGATAGGATTGGATTGGATCAGATTGGATCAGATAGGATCGGATAGGATTGGATCGGATTGGATCGGATAGCATTGGATCGGATTGGATCGGATAGGATTGGATTGGATTGGATAGGATTGGATTGGAGATCGGATTGGATCAGATTGGATCGGATAGGATTGGATTGGATTGGATAGGATTGGATTGGATTGGATCGGATAGGATTGGATTGGATCGGATTGGAGATTGGATTGGAGATTGGATCGGATAGGATTGGATCGGATTGGATCGGATAGCATTGGATCGGATTGGATTGGATCGGATAGGATTGGATTGGATCAGATTGGATCGGATAGGATTGGATCGGATAGGATTGGATTGGATCGGATAGGATTGGATTGGATCAGATAGGATTGGATCAGATTGGATCGGATTGGATAGGATTGGATTGGATCGGATAGGATTGGATCGGATAGGATTGAATAGGATAGGATTGGATCGGATTGGATTGGATCAGATTGGATCGGATTGGATAGGATAGGATTGGATCAGATTGGATTGGATAGGATTGGATCGGATAGGATTGGATCGGATAGGATTGGATAGGAATGGATCGGATTGGATTGGATAGGATGGGATTGAATCGGATTGGATTGGATCAGATTGGATCAGATAGGATTGGATCGGATAGGATTGGATCGGATTGGATCGGATCGGATTGGAGATCGGATTGGATCAGATTGGATTGGATCAGATTGGATTGGATTGGAGATTGGATTGGATCGGATAGCATTGGATCAGATAGGATTGGATCGGATTGGATCGGATTAGATTGGAGATCGGATTGGATTGGAGATCGGATTGGATCAGATTGGATTGGATCGGATTGGATTGGATCGGATAGCATTGGATCGGATTGGATCGGATAGGATTGGATTGGATTGGATAGGATTGGATTGGATTGGAGATCGGATTGGATCAGATTGGATCGGATAGGATTGGATTGGATTGGATAGGATTGGATTGGATTGGATCGGATAGGATTGGATCGGATTGGAGATTGGATTGGAGATTGGATCGGATAGGATTGGATCGGATTGGATCGGATAGCATTGGATCGGATTGGATTGGATCGGATAGGATTGGATCGGATTGGATTGGATCAGATAGGATTGGATTGGATCGGATAGGATTGGATTGGATCAGATTGGATCGGATAGGATTGGATCAGATAGGATTGGATCGGATAGGATTGGATTGGATCGGATAGGATTGGATCAGATAGGATTGGATTGGATCAGATTGGATCGGATTGGATAGGATTGGATTGAATCGGATAGGATTGGATTGGATCAGATTGGATCGCATAGGATTGGATCGGATTGGATTGGATCAGATTGGATCAGATAGGATTGGATTGGATCGGATAGGATCAGATAGGATTGGATCGGATAGGATTGGATAGGATTGGATCGGATTGGATTGGATCAGATTGGATTGGATAGGATTGGATCGGATAGGATTGGATAGGATTGGATCGGATTGGATTGGATAGGATAGGATAGGATTGAATCGGATTGGATCAGATTGGATCAGATAGGATTGGATCGGATAGGATTGGATCGGATTGGATCGGATCGGATTGGAGATCGGATTGGATCAGATTGGATTGGATTGGAGATTGGATTGGATCGGAAAGCATTGGATCGGATAGGATTGGATCGGATTGGATCGGATCGGATTGGATTGGAGATCGGATTGGATTGGAGATCGGATTGGATCAGATTGGATTGGATTGGATCGGATAGGATTGGATTGGAGATTGGATTGGAGATTGGATCGGATTGGATTGGAGATCGGATTGGAGATCGGATTGGATCGGATTGGATCGGATAGGATTGGATTGGATTGGATTGGAGATCGGATTGGATCAGATAGGATAGGATTGGATTGGATTGGATCAGATTGGATCAGATAGGATTGGATTGGATCGGATAGTATTGAATCGGATTGGATCAGATAGCATTGGATCGGATTGGATCGGATAGGATTGGATCGGATTGGAGATCGGATAGGATCAGATAGGATTGGATCGGATAGGATTGGATAGGATTGGATTGGATAGGATTGGATCGGATAGGATCGGATAGGATTGGATCGGATTGGATTGGATAGGATTGAATCGGATTGGATTGGATCAGATTGGATCGGATAGGATTGGATCGGATAGGATTAGATCGGATTGGATCGGATCGGATTGGAGATCGGATTGGATCAGATTGGATTGGATTGGAGATTGGATTGGATCGGATAGCATTGGATCGGATAGGATTGGATCGGATTGGATTGGAGATCGGATTGGATTGGAGATCGGATTGGATCAGATTGGATTGGATTGGATCGGATTGGATTGGATCGGATTGGATCGGATAGGATTGGATTGGAGATTGGATTGGAGATTGGATCGGATTGGAGATCGGATTGGATTGGAGATCGGATTGGATTGGATTGGAGATCGGATTGGATCAGATCGGATAGGATTGGATCAGATTGGATCAGATAGGATTGGATTGGATCGGATAGGATTGGATCGGATTGGATCGGATAGCATTGGATCGGATTGGATCGGATAGGATTGGATGGGATTGGATAGGATTGGATTGGAGATCGGATTGGATCAGATTGGATCGGATAGGATTGGATTGGATTGGATAGGATTGGATTGGATTGGATCGGATAGGATTGGATTGGATCGGATAGGATTGGATTGGATCGGATTGGAGATTGGATTGGAGATTGGATCGGATAGGATTGGATCGGATTGGATCGGATAGCATTGGATCGGATTGGATTGGATCGGATAGGATTGGATCAGATTGGATCGGATAGGATTGGATCGGATAGGATTGGATCGGATAGGATTGGATTGGATCGGATAGGATTGGATTGGATCAGATAGGATTGGATTGGATCAGATTGGATCGGATTGGATAGGATTGGATTGGATCGGATTGGATCAGATTGGATCGGATAGGATTGGATAGGATAGGATTGGATCGGATTGGAGTGGATCAGATTGGATCGGATTGGATAGGATAGGATTGGATCGGATTGGATTGGATAGGATTGGATCGGATAGGATTGGATCGGATAGGATTGGATCGGATAGGATAGGATTGGATCAGATTGGATCGGATAGGATTGGATTGGATCGGATAGGATTGGATTGGATCGGATAGGATTGGATTGGATAGGATTGGATTGGATCGGATAGGATTGGATTGGATAGGATTGGATTGGATCAGATTGGATCGGATAGGATTGGATCGGATAGGATTGGATTGGATCAGATAGGATTGGATTGGATCAGATTGGATCGGATAGGATTGGATCAGATTGGATCGGATAGGATTGGATTGGATCGGATAGGATTGGATTGGATCAGATAGGATTGTATTGGATCAGATAGGATTGGATTGGATCAGATTGGATCGGATAGGATTGGATTGGATCAGATTGGATCGGATTGGATCAGATTGGATTGGAGATTGGATTGGATCGGATTGGAGATTGGATTGGAGATAGGATTGGATCGGATTGGATTGGATCGGATAGGATTGGATTGGATCAGATAGGATTGGATTGGATCAGATTGGATCGGATAGGATTGGATTGGATCAGATTGGATTGGATCAGATTGGATTGGAGATTGGATTGGATCGGATTGGAGATTGGATTGGAGATAGGATTGGATCGGATCAGATAGGATTGGATCGGATAGGATTGGATCGGATTGGATCGGATAGGATTGGATCGGATTGGATTGGATCAGATAGGATTGGATCAGATAGGATTGGATTGGATTGGATTGTATAGGATTGGATTGGATAGGATTGGATTGGATCGGATAGGATTGGATTGGATCAGATAGGATTGGATTGGATAGGATTGGATTGGATTGGATAGGATTGGATTGGATCGGATAGGATTGGATCTGATAGGATTGGATAGGATTGGATAGGATTGGATAGGATTGGATCAGATTGGATTGGATTGGATAGGATTGGATTGGATCGGATAGGATAGGATTGGATTGGATCGGATAGGATTGGATCAGATAGGATTGGATTGGATAGGATTGGATTGGATCAGATAGGATTGGATTGGATAGGATTGGATTGGATCGGATAGGATTGGATCGGATTGGATCAGATAGGATTGGATCGGATAGGATTGGATAGGATTGGATTGGATTGGATAGGATAGGATATGATTGAATCGGATTGGATTGGATCAGATTGGATCAGATAGGATTGGATTGGATCGGATAGGATTGGATTGGATAGGATTGGATCGGATTGGATTGGATCAGATTGGATCAGATAGGATTGGATTGGATCGGATAGGATCAGATAGGATTGGATCGGATAGGATTGGATAGGATTGGATTGGATAGGATTGGATCGGATAGGATCGGATAGGATTGGATCGGATTGGATTGGATAGGATAGGATTGAATCGGATTGGATTGGATCAGATTGGATCGGATAGGATTGGATCGGGTAGGATTAGATCGGATTGGATCGGATCGGATTGGAGATCGGATTGGATCAGATTGGATTGGAGATTGGATCGGATAGCATTGGATCGGATAGAATTGGATCGGATTGGATTGGAGATCGGATTGGATTGGAGATCGGATTGGATCAGATTGGATTGGATTGGATCGGATTGGATTGGATCGGATTGGATCGGATAGGATTGGATTGGAGATTGGATTGGAGATTGGATCGGATTGGAGATCGGATTGGATTGGAGATCGGATTGGATTGGATTGGAGATCGGATTGGATCAGATCGGATAGGATTGGATTGGATCAGATAGGATTGGATTGGATCGGATAGGATTGGATCGGATTGGATCGGATAGGATTGGATGGGATTGGATAGGATTGGATTGGAGATTGGATTGGATCAGATTGGATCGGATAGGATTGGATTGGATTGGATTGGATTGGATCGGATAGGATTGGATTGGATCAGATTGGATCGGATAGGATTGGATCGGATAGGATTGGATTGGATCGGATAGGATTGGATTGGATCAGATAGGATTGGATTGGATCAGATTGGATTGGATTGGATAGGATTGGATTGGATCGGATTGGATCAGATTGGATCGGATAGGATTGGATAGGATAGGATTGGATCGGATTGGATTGGATTGGATCAGATTGGATCGGATTGGATAGGATAGGATTGGATCGGATTGGATTGGATAGGATTGGATCGGATAGGATTGGATCGGATAGGATAGGATTGGATCAGATTGGATCGGATAGGATTGGATTGGATCAGATAGGATTGGATTGGATCGGATAGGATTGGATTGGATCAGATAGGATTGGATTGGATAGGATTGGATTGGATCGGATAGGATTGGATCGGATAGGATTGGATTGGATCAGATTGGATGGGATTGGATCGGATAGGATTGGATCGGATAGGATTGGATTGGATCGGATTGGATTGGATCGGATAGGATTGGATTGGATCAGATAGGATTGGATTGGATAGGATTGGATTGGATCGGATAGGATTGGATCGGATAGGATTGGATTGGATCAGATTGGATCGGATAGGATTGGATCAGATAGGATCGGATTGGATCGGATAGGATTGGATCGGATAGGATTGGATTGGATCGGATAGGATTGGATTGGATCAGATAGGATTGGATTGGATCAGATAGGATTGGATTGGATCAGATTGGATCGGATAGGATTGGATTGGATCAGATTGGATCGGATTGGATCAGATTGGATTGGAGATTGGATTGGATCGGATTGGAGATTGGATTGGAGATAGGATTGGATCGGATTGGATTGGATCGGATAGGATTGGATCGGATAGCATTGGATCGGATTGGATTGGATAGGATTGGATCAGATAGGATTGGATCAGATAGGATTGGATTGGATTGGATAGGATTGGATCGGATAGGATTGGATTGGATCAGATAGGATTGGATTGGATCAGATAGGATTGGATTGGATTGGATAGGATTGGATTGGATTGGATAGGATTGGATCGGATAGGATTGGATCTGATAGGATTGGATAGGATTGGATTGGATCAGATTGGATAGGATTGGATTGGATCAGATTGGATTGGATTGGATTGGATTGGATCGGATTTGATTGGATCAGATAGGATTGGATTGGATAGGATTGGATTGGATCAGATAGGATTGGATTGGATAGGATTGGATTGGATCGGATAGGATTGGATCGGATTGGATCAGATAGGATTGGATCGGATAGGATTGGATAGGATTGGATCGGATTGGATTGGATAGGATAGGATAGGATTGAATCGGATTGGATTGGATCAGATTGGATCAGATAGGATTGGATTGGATCGGATTGGATTGGATCAGATAGGATTGGATCAGATAGGATTGGATTGGATTGGATAGGATTGGATCGGATTGGATTGGATCAGATTGGATCAGATAGGATTGGATTGGATCGGATAGGATCAGATAGGATTGGATTGGATAGGATTGGATCGGATAGGATTGGATAGGATTGGATTGGATAGGATTGGATCGGATAGGATCGGATAGGATTGGATCGGATTGGATTGGATAGGATAGGATTGAATCGGATTGGATTGGATCAGATTGGATCGGATAGGATTGGATCGGATAGGATTGGATCGGATTGGATCGGATCGGATTGGAGATCGGATTGGATCAGATTGGATTGGATTGGAGATTGGATTGGATCGGATAGCATTGGATCGGATAGGATTGGATCGGATCGGATTGGATTGGAGATCGGATTGGATTGGAGATCGGATTGGATCAGATTGGATTGGATTGGATCGGATTGGATTGGATCGGATTGGATCGGATAGGATTGGATTGGAGATTGGATTGGAGATTGGATCGGATTGGAGATCGGATTGGATTGGAGATCGGATTGGATTGGATTGGAGATCGGATTGGATCAGATCGGATAGGATTGGATTGGATCAGATTGGATCAGATAGGATCGGATAGGATTGGATCGGATTGGATCGGATAGCATTGGATCGGATTGGATCGGATAGGATTGGATTGGATTGGATAGGATTGGATTGGAGATCGGATTGGATCAGATTGGATCGGATAGGATTGGATTGGATTGGATAGGATTGGATTGGATTGGATCGGATAGGATTGGATTGGATCGGATTGGAGATTGGATTGGAGATTGGATCGGATAGGATTGGATCGGATTGGATCGGATAGCATTGGATCGGATTGGATTGGATCGGATAGGATTGGATTGGATCAGATTGGATCGGATAGGATTGGATCGGATAGGATTGGATTGGATCGGATAGGATTGGATTGGATCAGATAGGATTGGATCAGATTGGATCGGATTGGATAGGATTGGATTGGATCGGATAGGATTGGATCGGATAGGATTGAATAGGATAGGATTGGATCGGATTGGATTGGATCAGATTGGATCGGATTGGATAGGATAGGATTGGATCAGATTGGATTGGATAGGATTGGATCGGATAGGATTGGATCGGATAGGATTGGATAGGAATGGATCGGATTGGATTGGATAGGATGGGATTGAATCGGATTGGATTGGATCAGATTGGATCAGATAGGATTGGATCGGATAGGATTGGATCGGATTGGATCGGATCGGATTGGAGATCGGATTGGATCAGATTGGATTGGATCAGATTGGATTGGATTGGAGATTGGATTGGATCGGATAGCATTGGATCAGATAGGATTGGATCGGATTGGATCGGATTAGATTGGAGATCGGATTGGATTGGAGATCGGATTGGATCAGATTGGATTGGATCGGATTGGATTGGATCGGATAGCATTGGATCGGATTGGATCGGATAGGATTGGATTGGATTGGATAGGATTGGATTGGATTGGAGATCGGATTGGATCAGATTGGATCGGATAGGATTGGATTGGATTGGATAGGATTGGATTGGATTGGATCGGATAGGATTGGATCGGATTGGAGATTGGATTGGAGATTGGATCGGATAGGATTGGATCGGATTGGATCGGATAGCATTGGATCGGATTGGATTGGATCGGATAGGATTGGATCGGATTGGATTGGATCAGATAGGATTGGATTGGATCGGATAGGATTGGATTGGATCAGATTGGATCGGATAGGATTGGATCAGATAGGATTGGATCGGATAGGATTGGATTGGATCGGATAGGATTGGATCAGATAGGATTGGATTGGATCAGATTGGATCGGATTGGATAGGATTGGATTGAATCGGATAGGATTCGATTGGATCAGATTGGATCGCATAGGATTGGATCGGATTGGATTGGATCAGATTGGATCAGATAGGATTGGATTGGATCGGATAGGATCAGATAGGATTGGATCGGATAGGATTGGATAGGATTGGATCGGATTGGATTGGATCAGATTGGATTGGATAGGATTGGATCGGATAGGATTGGATAGGATTGGATCGAATTGGATTGGATAGGATAGGATAGGATTGAATCGGATTGGATCAGATTGGATCAGATAGGATTGGATCGGATAGGATTGGATCGGATTGGATCGGATCGGATTGGAGATCGGATTGGATCAGATTGGATTGGATTGGAGATTGGATTGGATCGGAAAGCATTGGATCGGATAGGATTGGATCGGATTGGATCGGATCGGATTGGATTGGAGATCGGATTGGATTGGAGATCGGATTGGATCAGATTGGATTGGATTGGATCGGATTGGATTGGATTGGATCGGATAGGATTGGATTGGAGATTGGATTGGAGATTGGATCGGATTGGATTGGAGATCGGATTGGAGATCGGATTGGATCGGATTGGATCGGATAGGATTGGATTGGATTGGATTGGAGATCGGATTGGATCAGATAGGATAGGATTGGATTGGATTGGATCAGATTGGATCAGATAGGATTGGATTGGATCGGATAGTATTGAATCGGATTGGATCAGATAGCATTGGATCGGATTGGATCGGATAGGATTGGATCGGATTGGAGATCGGATAGGATCAGATGGGATTGGATCGGATAGGATTGGATAGGATTGGATTGGATAGGATTGGATCGGATAGGATCGGATAGGATTGGATCGGATTGGATTGGATAGGATTGAATCGGATTGGATTGGATCAGATTGGATCGGATAGGATTGGATCGGATAGGATTAGATCGGATTGGATCGGATCGGATTGGAGATCGGATTGGATCAGATTGGATTGGATTGGAGATTGGATTGGATCGGATAGCATTGGATCGGATAGGATTGGATCGGATTGGATTGGAGATCGGATTGGATTGGAGATCGGATTGGATCAGATTGGATTGGATTGGATCGGATTGGATTGGATCGGATTGGATCGGATAGGATTGGATTGGAGATTGGATTGGAGATTGGATCGGATTGGAGATCGGATTGGATTGGAGATCGGATTGGATTGGATTGGAGATCGGATTGGATCAGATCGGATAGGATTGGATCAGATTGGATCAGATAGGATTGGATTGGATCGGATAGGATTGGATCGGATTGGATCGGATAGCATTGGATCGGATTGGATCGGATAGGATTGGATGGGATTGGATAGGATTGGATTGGAGATCGGATTGGATCAGATTGGATCGGATAGGATTGGATTGGATTGGATAGGATTGGATTGGATTGGATCGGATAGGATTGGATTGGATCGGATAGGATTGGATTGGATCGGATTGGAGATTGGATTGGAGATTGGATCGGATAGGATTGGATCGGATTGGATCGGATAGCATTGGATCGGATTGGATTGGATCGGATAGGATTGGATCAGATTGGATCGGATAGGATTGGATCAGATAGGATTGGATCGGATAGGATTGGATTGGATCGGATAGGATTGGATTGGATCAGATAGGATTGGATTGGATCAGATTGGATCGGATTGGATAGGATTGGATTGGATCGGATTGGATCAGATTGGATCGGATAGGATTGGATAGGATAGGATTGGATCGGATTGGAGTGGATCAGATTGGATCGGATTGGATAGGATAGGATTGGATCGGATTGGATTGGATAGGATTGGATCGGATAGGATTGGATCGGATAGGATAGGATTGGATCAGATTGGATCGGATAGGATTGGATTGGATCGGATAGGATTGGATTGGATCGGATAGGATTGGATTGGATAGGATTGGATTGGATCGGATAGGATTGGATTGGATAGGATTGGATTGGATCAGATTGGATCGGATAGGATTGGATCGGATAGGATTGGATTGGATCAGATAGGATTGGATTGGATCAGATTGGATCGGATAGGATTGGATCAGATTGGATCGGATAGGATTGGATTGGATCGGATAGGATTGGATTGGATCAGATAGGATTGGATTGGATCAGATAGGATTGGATTGGATCAGATTGGATCGGATAGGATTGGATTGGATCAGATTGGATCGGATTGGATCAGATTGGATTGGAGATTGGATTGGATCGGATTGGAGATTGGATTGGAGATAGGATTGGATCGGATTTAATTGGATCGGATAGGATTGGATTGGATCAGATAGGATTGGATTGGATCAGATTGGATCGGATAGGATTGGATTGGATCAGATTGGATTGGATCAGATTGGATTGGAGATTGGATTGGATCGGATTGGAGATTGGATTGGAGATAGGATTGGATCGGATCGGATAGGATTGGATCGGATAGGATTGGATCGGATTGGATCGGATAGGATTGGATCGGATTGGATTGGATCAGATAGGATTGGATCAGATAGGATTGGATTGGATTGGATAGGATTGGATTGGATAGGATTGGATTGGATTGGATAGGATTGGATTGGATCGGATAGGATTGGATCTGATAGGATTGGATAGGATTGGATAGGATTGGATAGGATTGGATCAGATTGGATTGGATTGGATAGGATTGGATTGGATCGGATAGGATAGGATTGGATTGGATCGGATAGGATTGGATCAGATAGGATTGGATTGGATAGGATTGGATTGGATCAGATAGGATTGGATTGGATAGGATTGGATTGGATCGGATAGGATTGGATCGGATTGGATCAGATAGGATTGGATCGGATAGGATTGGATAGGATTGGATTGGATTGGATAGGATAGGATAGGATTGAATCGGATTGGATTGGATCAGATTGGATCAGATAGGATTGGATTGGATCGGATAGGATTGGATTGGATAGGATTGGATCGGATTGGATTGGATCAGATTGGATCAGATAGGATTGGATTGGATCGGATAGGATCAGATAGGATTGGATCGGATAGGATTGGATAGGATTGGATTGGATAGGATTGGATCGGATAGGATCAGATAGGATTGGATCGGATTGGATTGGATAGGATAGGATTGAATCGGATTGGATTGGATCAGATTGGATCGGATAGGATTGGATCGGATAGGATTAGATCGGATTGGATCGGATCGGATTGGAGATCGGATTGGATCAGATTGGATTGGAGATTGGATTGGATCGGATAGCATTGGATCGGATAGAATTGGATCGGATTGGATTGGAGATCGGATTGGATTGGAGATCGGATTGGATCAGATTGGATTGGATTGGATCGGATTGGATTGGATCGGATTGGATCGGATAGGATTGGATTGGAGATTGGATTGGAGATTGGATCGGATTGGAGATCGGATTGGATTGGAGATCGGATTGGATTGGATTGGAGATCGGATTGGATCAGATCGGATAGGATTGGATTGGATCAGATAGGATTGGATTGGATCGGATAGGATTGGATCGGTTCGGATCGGATAGGATTGGATGGGATTGGATAGGATTGGATTGGAGATTGGATTGGATCAGATTGGATCGGATAGGATTGGATTGGATTGGATTGGATTGGATCGGATAGGATTGGATTGGATCAGATTGGATCGGATAGGATTGGATCGGATAGGATTGGATTGGATCGGATAGGATTGGATTGGATCAGATAGGATTGGATTGGATCAGATTGGATTGGATTGGATAGGATTGGATTGGATCGGATTGGATCAGATTGGATCGGATAGGATTGGATAGGATAGGATTGGATCGGATTGGATTGGATTGGATCAGATTGGATCGGATTGGATAGGATAGGATTGGATCGGATTGGATTGGATAGGATTGGATCGGATAGGATTGGATCGGATAGGATAGGATTGGATCAGATTGGATCGGATAGGATTGGATTGGATCAGATAGGATTGGATTGGATCGGATAGGATTGGATTGGATCAGATAGGATTGGATTGGATAGGATTGGATTGGATCGGATAGGATTGGATCGGATAGGATTGGATTGGATCAGATTGGATGGGATTGGATCGGATAGGATTGGATCGGATAGGATTGGATTGGATCGGATTGGATTGGATCGGATAGGATTGGATTGGATCAGATAGGATTGGATTGGATAGGATTGGATTGGATCGGATAGGATTGGATCGGATAGGATTGGATTGGATCAGATTGGATCGGATAGGATTGGATCAGATAGGATCGGATTGGATCGGATAGGATTGGATCGGATAGGATTGGATTGGATCGGATAGGATTGGATTGGATCAGATAGGATTGGATTGGATCAGATAGGATTGGATTGGATCAGATTGGATCGGATAGGATTGGATTGGATCAGATTGGATCGGATTGGATCAGATTGGATTGGAGATTGGATTGGATCGGATTGGAGATTGGATTGGAGATAGGATTGGATCGGATTGGATTGGATCGGATAGGATTGGATCGGATAGCATTGGATCGGATTGGATTGGATAGGATTGGATCGGATAGGATTGGATCGGATAGGATTGGATCGGATTGGATTGGAGCAGATAGGATTGGATCAGATAGGATTGGATTGGATTGGATAGGATTGGATCGGATAGGATTGGATTGGATCGGATAGGATTGGATTGGATCAGATAGGATTGGATTGGATCAGATAGGATTGGATTGGATTGGATAGGATTGGATTGGATTGGATAGGATTGGATCTGATAGGATTGGATAGGATTGGATTGGATCAGATTGGATAGGATTGGATTGGATCAGATTGGATTGGATTGGATTGGATTGGATCGGATTTGATTGGATCAGATAGGATTGGATTGGATAGGATTGGATTGGATCAGATAGGATTGGATTGGATAGGATTGGATTGGATCGGATAGGATTGGATCGGATTGGATCAGATAGGATTGGATCGGATAGGATTGGATAGGATTGGATCGGATTGGATTGGATAGGATAGGATAGGATTGAATCGGATTGGATTGGATCAGATTGGATCAGATAGGATTGGATTGGATCGGATTGGATTGGATCAGATAGGATTGGATCAGATAGGATTGGATTGGATTGGATAGGATTGGATCGGATTGGATTGGATCAGATTGGATCAGATAGGATTGGATTGGATCGGATAGGATCAGATAGGATTGGATTGGATAGGATTGGATCGGATAGGATTGGATAGGATTGGATTGGATAGGATTGGATCGGATAGGATCGGATAGGATTGGATCGGATTGGATTGGATAGGATAGGATTGAATCGGATTGGATTGGATCAGATTGGATCGGATAGGATTGGATCGGATAGGATTGGATCGGATTGGATCGGATCGGATTGGAGATCGGATTGGATCAGATTGGATTGGATTGGAGATTGGATTGGATCGGATAGCATTGGATCGGATAGGATTGGATCGGATCGGATTGGATTGGAGATCGGATTGGATTGGAGATCGGATTGGATCAGATTGGATTGGATTGGATCGGATTGGATTGGATCGGATTGGATCGGATAGGATTGGATTGGAGATTGGATTGGAGATTGGATCGGATTGGAGATCGGATTGGATTGGAGATCGGATTGGATTGGATTGGAGATCGGATTGGATCAGATCGGATAGGATTGGATTGGATCAGATTGGATCAGATAGGATCGGATAGGATTGGATCGGATTGGATCGGATAGCATTGGATCGGATTGGATCGGATAGGATTGGATTGGATTGGATAGGATTGGATTGGAGATCGGATTGGATCAGATTGGATCGGATAGGATTGGATTGGATTGGATAGGATTGGATTGGATTGGATCGGATAGGATTGGATTGGATCGGATTGGAGATTGGATTGGAGATTGGATCGGATAGGATTGGATCGGATTGGATCGGATAGCATTGGATCGGATTGGATTGGATCGGATAGGATTGGATTGGATCAGATTGGATCGGATAGGATTGGATCGGATAGGATTGGATTGGATCGGATAGGATTGGATTGGATCAGATAGGATTGGATCAGATTGGATCGGATTGGATAGGATTGGATTGGATCGGATAGGATTGGATCGGATAGGATTGAATAGGATAGGATTGGATCGGATTGGATTGGATCAGATTGGATCGGATTGGATAGGATAGGATTGGATCAGATTGGATTGGATAGGATTGGATCGGATAGGATTGGATCGGATAGGATTGGATAGGAATGGATCGGATTGGATTGGATATGATAGGATTGAATCGGATTGGATTGGATCAGATTGGATCAGATAGGATTGGATCGGATAGGATTGGATCGGATTGGATCGGATCGGATTGGAGATCGGATTGGATCAGATTGGATTGGATCAGATTGGATTGGATTGGAGATTGGATTGGATCGGATAGCATTGGATCAGATAGGATTGGATCGGATTGGATCGGATTAGATTGGAGATCGGATTGGATTGGAGATCGGATTGGATCAGATTGGATTGGATCGGATTGGATTGGATTGGATCGGATAGCATTGGATCGGATTGGATCGGATAGGATTGGATTGGATTGGATAGGATTGGATTGGATTGGAGATCGGATTGGATCAGATTGGATCGGATAGGATTGGATTGGATTGGAAAGGATTGGATTGGATTGGATCGGATAGGATTGGATCGGATTGGAGATTGGATTGGAGATTGGATCGGATAGGATTGGATCGGATTGGATCGGATAGCATTGGATCGGATTGGATTGGATCGGATAGGATTGGATCGGATTGGATTGGATCAGATAGGATTGGATTGGATCGGATAGGATTGGATTGGATCAGATTGGATCGGATAGGATTGGATCAGATAGGATTGGATCGGATAGGATTGGATTGGATCGGATAGGATTGGATCAGATAGGATTGGATTGGATCAGATTGGATCGGATTGGATAGGATTGGATTGAATCGGATAGGATTGGATTGGATCAGATTGGATCGCATAGGATTGGATCGGATTGGTTTGGATCAGATTGGATCAGATAGGATTGGATTGGATCGGATAGGATCAGATAGGATTGGATCGGATAGGATTGGATAGGATTGGATCGGATTGGATTGGATCGGATTGGATTGGATAGGATTGGATCGGATAGGATTGGATAGGATTGGATCGGATTGGATTGGATAGGATAGGATAGGATTGAATCGGATTGGATCAGATAGGATTGGATCGGATAGGATTGGATCGGATAGGATTGGATCGGATTGGATCGGATCGGATTGGAGATCGGATTGGATCAGATTGGATTGAATTGGAGATTGGATTGGATCGGAAAGCATTGGATCGGATAGGATTGGATCGGATTGGATCGGATCGGATTGGATTGGAGATCGGATTGGATTGGAGATCGGATTGGATCAGATTGGATTGGATTGGATCGGATTGGATTGGATTGGATCGGATAGGATTGGATTGGAGATTGGATTGGAGATTGGATCGGATTGGATTGGAGATCGGATTGGATTGGAGATCGGATTGGATCGGATAGGATTGGATTGGATCGGATAGGATTGGATTGGATCGGATAGGATTGGATTGGATCAG
Source organism: Lithobates clamitans (assembly GCA_037952925.1). Taxonomy (NCBI): domain Eukaryota; kingdom Metazoa; phylum Chordata; class Amphibia; order Anura; family Ranidae; genus Lithobates; species Lithobates clamitans. Next base: position 85,084 of record JBBGZY010003223.1, read on the forward strand.
ATAGGATTGGATTGGATCAGATAGGATTGGATTGGATTGGATAGGATTGGATTGGATTGGATAGGATTGGATCTGATAGGATTGGATAGGATTGGATTGGATCAGATTGGATAGGATTGGATTGGATCAGATTGGATTGGATTGGATTGGATTGGATCGGATTTGATTGGATCAGATAGGATTGGATTGGATAGGATTGGATTGGATCAGATAGGATTGGATTGGATAGGATTGGATTGGATCGGATAGGATTGGATCGGATTGGATCAGATAGGATTGGATCGGATAGGATTGGATAGGATTGGATCGGATTGGATTGGATAGGATAGGATAGGATTGAATCGGATTGGATTGGATCAGATTGGATCAGATAGGATTGGATTGGATCGGATTGGATTGGATCAGATAGGATTGGATCAGATAGGATTGGATTGGATTGGATAGGATTGGATCGGATTGGATTGGATCAGATTGGATCAGATAGGATTGGATTGGATCGGATAGGATCAGATAGGATTGGATTGGATAGGATTGGATCGGATAGGATTGGATAGGATTGGATTGGATAGGATTGGATCGGATAGGATCGGATAGGATTGGATCGGATTGGATTGGATAGGATAGGATTGAATCGGATTGGATTGGATCAGATTGGATCGGATAGGATTGGATCGGATAGGATTGGATCGGATTGGATCGGATCGGATTGGAGATCGGATTGGATCAGATTGGATTGGATTGGAGATTGGATTGGATCGGATAGCATTGGATCGGATAGGATTGGATCGGATCGGATTGGATTGGAGATCGGATTGGATTGGAGATCGGATTGGATCAGATTGGATTGGATTGGATCGGATTGGATTGGATCGGATTGGATCGGATAGGATTGGATTGGAGATTGGATTGGAGATTGGATCGGATTGGAGATCGGATTGGATTGGAGATCGGATTGGATTGGATTGGAGATCGGATTGGATCAGATCGGATAGGATTGGATTGGATCAGATTGGATCAGATAGGATCGGATAGGATTGGATCGGATTGGATCGGATAGCATTGGATCGGATTGGATCGGATAGGATTGGATTGGATTGGATAGGATTGGATTGGAGATCGGATTGGATCAGATTGGATCGGATAGGATTGGATTGGATTGGATAGGATTGGATTGGATTGGATCGGATAGGATTGGATTGGATCGGATTGGAGATTGGATTGGAGATTGGGTCGGATAGGATTGGATCGGATTGGATCGGATAGCATTGGATCGGATTGGATTGGATCGGATAGGATTGGATTGGATCAGATTGGATCGGATAGGATTGGATCGGATAGGATTGGATTGGATCGGATAGGATTGGATTGGATCAGATAGGATTGGATCAGATTGGATCGGATTGGATAGGATTGGATTGGATCGGATAGGATTGGATCGGATAGGATTGAATAGGATAGGATTGGATCGGATTGGATTGGATCAGATTGGATCGGATTGGATAGGATAGGATTGGATCAGATTGGATTGGATAGGATTGGATCGGATAGGATTGGATCGGATAGGATTGGATAGGAATGGATCGGATTGGATTGGATATGATAGGATTGAATCGGATTGGATTGGATCAGATTGGATCAGATAGGATTGGATCGGATAGGATTGGATCGGATTGGATCGGATCGGATTGGAGATCGGATTGGATCAGATTGGATTGGATCAGATTGGATTGGATTGGAGATTGGATTGGATCGGATAGCATTGGATCAGATAGGATTGGATCGGATTGGATCGGATTAGATTGGAGATCGGATTGGATTGGAGATCGGATTGGATCAGATTGGATTGGATCGGATTGGATTGGATTGGATCGGATAGCATTGGATCGGATTGGATCGGATAGGATTGGATTGGATTGGATAGGATTGGATTGGATTGGAGATCGGATTGGATCAGATTGGATCGGATAGGATTGGATTGGATTGGAAAGGATTGGATTGGATTGGATCGGATAGGATTGGATCGGATTGGAGATTGGATTGGAGATTGGATCGGATAGGATTGGATCGGATTGGATCGGATAGCATTGGATCGGATTGGATTGGATCGGATAGGATTGGATCGGATTGGATTGGATCAGATAGGATTGGATTGGATCGGATAGGATTGGATTGGATCAGATTGGATCGGATAGGATTGGATCAGATAGGATTGGATCGGATAGGATTGGATTGGATCGGATAGGATTGGATCAGATAGGATTGGATTGGATCAGATTGGATCGGATTGGATAGGATTGGATTGAATCGGATAGGATTGGATTGGATCAGATTGGATCGCATAGGATTGGATCGGATTGGTTTGGATCAGATTGGATCAGATAGGATTGGATTGGATCGGATAGGATCAGATAGGATTGGATCGGATAGGATTGGATAGGATTGGATCGGATTGGATTGGATAGGATTGGATCGGATAGGATTGGATAGGATTGGATCGGATTGGATTGGATAGGATAGGATAGGATTGAATCGGATTGGATCAGATTGGATCAGATAGGATTGGATCGGATAGGATTGGATCGGATAGGATTGGATCGGATTGGATCGGATCGGATTGGAGATCGGATTGGATCAGATTGGATTGGATTGGAGATTGGATTGGATCGGAAAGCATTGGATCGGATAGGATTGGATCGGATTGGATCGGATCGGATTGGATTGGAGATCGGATTGGATTGGAGATCGGATTGGATCAGATTGGATTGGATTGGATCGGATTGGATTGGATTGGATCGGATAGGATTGGATTGGAGATTGGATTGGAGATTGGATCGGATTGGATTGGAGATCGGATTGGAGATCGGATTGGATCGGATAGGATTGGATTGGATTGGATTGGAGATCGGATTGGATCAGATAGGATAGGATTGGATTGGATTGGATCAGATTGGATCAGATAGGATTGGATTGGATCGGATAGTATTGAATCGGATTGGATCAGATAGCATTGGATCGGATTGGATCGGATAGGATTGGATCGGATTGGAGATCGGATTGGATCAGATTGGATCGGATAGGATTGGATTGGATTGGATAGGATTGGATTGGATTGGATAGGATTGGATTGGATCGGATTGGATCGGATAGGATTGGATCTGATAGGATTGGATAGGATTGGATAGGATTGGATTGGATCAGATTGGATTGGATTGGATAGGATTGGATTGGATCGGATAGGATAGGATTGGATTGGATTGGATAGGATTGGATCGGATTGGATTGGATAGGATAGGATAGGATAGGATTGAATCGGTTGGATTGGATCAGATTGGATCAGATAGGATTGGATTGGATCGGATAGGATTGGATAGGATTGGATCGGATTGGATTGGATCAGATTGGATCAGATAGGATTGGATTGGATCGGATAGGATCAGATAGGATTGGATCGGATAGGATTGGATAGGATTGGATTGGATAGGATTGGATCGGATAGGATCGGATAGGATTGGATCGGATTGGATTGGATAGGATTGAATCGGATTGGATTGGATCAGATTGGATCGGATAGGATTGGATCGGATAGGATTAGATCGGATTGGATCGGATCGGATTGGAGATCGGATTGGATCAGATTGGATTGGATTGGAGATTGGATTGGATCGGATAGCATTGGATCGGATAGGATTGGATCGGATTGGATTGGAGATCGGATTGGATTGGAGATCGGATTGGATCAGATTGGATTGGATTGGATCGGATTGGATTGGATCGGATTGGATCGGATAGGATTGGATTGGAGATTGGATTGGAGATTGGATCGGATTGGAGATCGGATTGGATTGGAGATCGGATTGGATTGGATTGGAGATCGGATTGGATCAGATCGGATAGGATTGGATCAGATTGGATCAGATAGGATTGGATTGGATCGGATAGGATTGGATCGGATTGGATCGGATAGCATTGGATCGGATTGGATCGGATAGGATTGGATGGGATTGGATAGGATTGGATTGGAGATCGGATTGGATCAGATTGGATCGGATAGGATTGGATTGGATTGGATAGGATTGGATTGGATTGGATCGGATAGGATTGGATTGGATCGGATAGGATTGGATTGGATCGGATTGGAGATTGGATTGGAGATTGGATCGGATAGGATTGGATCGGATTGGATCGGATAGCATTGGATCAGATTGGATTGGATCGGATAGGATTGGATCAGATTGGATCGGATAGGATTGGATCGGATAGGATTGGATTGGATCGGATAGGATTGGATTGGATCAGATAGGATTGGATTGGATCAGATTGGATCGGATTGGATAGGATTGGATTGGATCGGATTGGATCAGATTGGATCGGATAGGATTGGATAGGATAGGATTGGATCGGATTGGAGTGGATCAGATTGGATCGGATTGGATAGGATAGGATTGGATCGGATTGGATTGGATAGGATTGGATCGGATAGGATTGGATCGGATAGGATAGGATTGGATCAGATTGGATCGGATAGGATAGGATTGGATTGGATCGGATAGGATTGGATTGGATAGGATTGGATTGGATCGGATAGGATTGGATTGGATAGGATTGGATTGGATCAGATTGGATCGGATAGGATTGGATCGGATAGGATTGGATTGGATCAGATAGGATTGGATTGGATCAGATTGGATCGGATAGGATTGGATCAGATTGGATCGGATAGGATTGGATTGGATCGGATAGGATTGGATTGGATCAGATAGGATTGGATTGGATCAGATAGGATTGGATTGGATCAGATTGGATCGGATAGGATTGGATTGGATCAGATTGGATCGGATTGGATCAGATTGGATTGGAGATTGGATTGGATCGGATTGGAGATTGGATTGGAGATAGGATTGGATCGGATTTAATTGGATCGGATAGGATTGGATTGGATCAGATAGGATTGGATTGGATCAGATTGGATCGGATAGGATTGGATTGGATCAGATTGGATTGGATCAGATTGGATTGGAGATTGGATTGGATCGGATTGGAGATTGGATTGGAGATAGGATTGGATCGGATCGGATAGGATTGGATCGGATAGGATTGGATCGGATTGGATCGGATAGGATTGGATCGGATTGGATTGGATCAGATAGGATTGGATCAGATAGGATTGGATTGGATTGGATAGGATTGGATTGGATAGGATTGGATTGGATCGGATAGGATTGGATTGGATCAGATAGGATTGGATTGGATAGGATTGGATTGGATAGGATTGGATCGGATTGGATCGGATAGCATTGGATCGGATTGGATCGGATAGGATTGGATGGGATTGGATAGGATTGGATTGGAGATCGGATTGGATCAGATTGGATCGGATAGGATTGGATTGGATTGGATAGGATTGGATTGGATTGGATCGGATAGGATTGGATTGGATCGGATAGGATTGGATTGGATCGGATTGGAGATTGGATTGGAGATTGGATCGGATAGGATTGGATCGGATTGGATCGGATAGCATTGGATCGGATTGGATTGGATCGGATAGGATTGGATCAGATTGGATCGGATAGGATTGGATCAGATAGGATTGGATCGGATAGGATTGGATTGGATCGGATAGGATTGGATTGGATCAGATAGGATTGGATTGGATCAGATTGGATCGGATTGGATAGGATTGGATTGGATCGGATTGGATCAGATTGGATCGGATAGGATTGGATAGGATAGGATTGGATCGGATTGGAGTGGATCAGATTGGATCGGATTGGATAGGATAGGATTGGATCGGATTGGATTGGATAGGATTGGATCGGATAGGATTGGATCGGATAGGATAGGATTGGATCAGATTGGATCGGATAGGATTGGATTGGATCGGATAGGATTGGATTGGATCGGATAGGATTGGATTGGATAGGATTGGATTGGATCGGATAGGATTGGATTGGATAGGATTGGATTGGATCAGATTGGATCGGATAGGATTGGATCGGATAGGATTGGATTGGATCAGATAGGATTGGATTGGATCAGATTGGATCGGATAGGATTGGATCAGATTGGATCGGATAGGATTGGATTGGATCGGATAGGATTGGATTGGATCAGATAGGATTGGATTGGATCAGATAGGATTGGATTGGATCAGATTGGATCGGATAGGATTGGATTGGATCAGATTGGATCGGATTGGATCAGATTGGATTGGAGATTGGATTGGATCGGATTGGAGATTGGATTGGAGATAGGATTGGATCGGATTTAATTGGATCGGATAGGATTGGATTGGATCAGATAGGATTGGATTGGATCAGATTGGATCGGATAGGATTGGATTGGATCAGATTGGATTGGATCAGATTGGATTGGAGATTGGATTGGATCGGATTGGAGATTGGATTGGAGATAGGATTGGATCGGATCGGATAGGATTGGATCGGATAGGATTGGATCGGATTGGATCGGATAGGATTGGATCGGATTGGATTGGATCAGATAGGATTGGATCAGATAGGATTGGATTGGATTGGATAGGATTGGATTGGATAGGATTGGATTGGATTGGATAGGATTGGATTGGATCGGATAGGATTGGATCTGATAGGATTGGATAGGATTGGATAGGATTGGATAGGATTGGATCAGATTGGATTGGATTGGATAGGATTGGATTGGATCGGATAGGATAGGATTGGATTGGATCGGATAGGATTGGATCAGATAGGATTGGATTGGATAGGATTGGATTGGATCAGATAGGATTGGATTGGATAGGATTGGATTGGATCGGATAGGATTGGATCGGATTGGATCAGATAGGATTGGATCGGATAGGATTGGATAGGATTGGATTGGATTGGATAGGATAGGATAGGATTGAATCGGATTGGATTGGATCAGATTGGATCAGATAGGATTGGATTGGATCGGATAGGATTGGATTGGATAGGATTGGATCGGATTGGATTGGATCAGATTGGATCAGATAGGATTGGATTGGATCGGATAGGATCAGATAGGATTGGATCGGATAGGATTGGATAGGATTGGATTGGATAGGATTGGATCGGATAGGATCAGATAGGATTGGATCGGATTGGATTGGATAGGATAGGATTGAATCGGATTGGATTGGATCAGATTGGATCGGATAGGATTGGATCGGATAGGATTAGATCGGATTGGATCGGATCGGATTGGAGATCGGATTGGATCAGATTGGATTGGAGATTGGATTGGATCGGATAGCATTGGATCGGATAGAATTGGATCGGATTGGATTGGAGATCGGATTGGATTGGAGATCGGATTGGATCAGATTGGATTGGATTGGATCGGATTGGATTGGATCGGATTGGATCGGATAGGATTGGATTGGAGATTGGATTGGAGATTGGATCGGATTGGAGATCGGATTGGATTGGAGATCGGATTGGATTGGATTGGAGATCGGATTGGATCAGATCGGATAGGATTGGATTGGATCAGATAGGATTGGATTGGATCGGATAGGATTGGATCGGTTCGGATCGGATAGGATTGGATGGGATTGGATAGGATTGGATTGGAGATTGGATTGGATCAGATTGGATCGGATAGGATTGGATTGGATTGGATTGGATTGGATCGGATAGGATTGGATTGGATCAGATTGGATCGGATAGGATTGGATCGGATAGGATTGGATTGGATCGGATAGGATTGGATTGGATCAGATAGGATTGGATTGGATCAGATTGGATTGGATTGGATAGGATTGGATTGGATCGGATTGGATCAGATTGGATCGGATAGGATTGGATAGGATAGGATTGGATCGGATTGGATTGGATTGGATCAGATTGGATCGGATTGGATAGGATAGGATTGGATCGGATTGGATTGGATAGGATTGGATCGGATAGGATTGGATCGGATAGGATAGGATTGGATCAGATTGGATCGGATAGGATTGGATTGGATCAGATAGGATTGGATTGGATCGGATAGGATTGGATTGGATCAGATAGGATTGGATTGGATAGGATTGGATTGGATCGGATAGGATTGGATCGGATAGGATTGGATTGGATCAGATTGGATGGGATTGGATCGGATAGGATTGGATCGGATAGGATTGGATTGGATCGGATTGGATTGGATCGGATAGGATTGGATTGGATCAGATAGGATTGGATTGGATAGGATTGGATTGGATCGGATAGGATTGGATCGGATAGGATTGGATTGGATCAGATTGGATCGGATAGGATTGGATCAGATAGGATCGGATTGGATCGGATAGGATTGGATCGGATAGGATTGGATTGGATCGGATAGGATTGGATTGGATCAGATAGGATTGGATTGGATCAGATAGGATTGGATTGGATCAGATTGGATCGGATAGGATTGGATTGGATCAGATTGGATCGGATTGGATCAGATTGGATTGGAGATTGGATTGGATCGGATTGGAGATTGGATTGGAGATAGGATTGGATCGGATTGGATTGGATCGGATAGGATTGGATCGGATAGCATTGGATCGGATTGGATTGGATAGGATTGGATCGGATAGGATTGGATCGGATAGGATTGGATCGGATTGGATTGGAGCAGATAGGATTGGATCAGATAGGATTGGATTGGATTGGATAGGATTGGATCGGATAGGATTGGATTGGATCGGATAGGATTGGATTGGATCAGATAGGATTGGATTGGATCAGATAGGATTGGATTGGATTGGATAGGATTGGATTGGATTGGATAGGATTGGATCTGATAGGATTGGATAGGATTGGATTGGATCAGATTGGATAGGATTGGATTGGATCAGATTGGATTGGATTGGATTGGATTGGATCGGATTTGATTGGATCAGATAGGATTGGATTGGATAGGATTGGATTGGATCAGATAGGATTGGATTGGATAGGATTGGATTGGATCGGATAGGATTGGATCGGATTGGATCAGATAGGATTGGATCGGATAGGATTGGATAGGATTGGATCGGATTGGATTGGATAGGATAGGATAGGATTGAATCGGATTGGATTGGATCAGATTGGATCAGATAGGATTGGATTGGATCGGATTGGATTGGATCAGATAGGATTGGATCAGATAGGATTGGATTGGATTGGATAGGATTGGATCGGATTGGATTGGATCAGATTGGATCAGATAGGATTGGATTGGATCGGATAGGATCAGATAGGATTGGATTGGATAGGATTGGATCGGATAGGATTGGATAGGATTGGATTGGATAGGATTGGATCGGATAGGATCGGATAGGATTGGATCGGATTGGATTGGATAGGATAGGATTGAATCGGATTGGATTGGATCAGATTGGATCGGATAGGATTGGATCGGATAGGATTGGATCGGATTGGATCGGATCGGATTGGAGATCGGATTGGATCAGATTGGATTGGATTGGAGATTGGATTGGATCGGATAGCATTGGATCGGATAGGATTGGATCGGATCGGATTGGATTGGAGATCGGATTGGATTGGAGATCGGATTGGATCAGATTGGATTGGATTGGATCGGATTGGATTGGATCGGATTGGATCGGATAGGATTGGATTGGAGATTGGATTGGAGATTGGATCGGATTGGAGATCGGATTGGATTGGAGATCGGATTGGATTGGATTGGAGATCGGATTGGATCAGATCGGATAGGATTGGATTGGATCAGATTGGATCAGATAGGATCGGATAGGATTGGATCGGATTGGATCGGATAGCATTGGATCGGATTGGATCGGATAGGATTGGATTGGATTGGATAGGATTGGATTGGAGATCGGATTGGATCAGATTGGATCGGATAGGATTGGATTGGATTGGATAGGATTGGATTGGATTGGATCGGATAGGATTGGATTGGATCGGATTGGAGATTGGATTGGAGATTGGATCGGATAGGATTGGATCGGATTGGATCGGATAGCATTGGATCGGATTGGATTGGATCGGATAGGATTGGATTGGATCAGATTGGATCGGATAGGATTGGATCGGATAGGATTGGATTGGATCGGATAGGATTGGATTGGATCAGATAGGATTGGATCAGATTGGATCGGATTGGATAGGATTGGATTGGATCGGATAGGATTGGATCGGATAGGATTGAATAGGATAGGATTGGATCGGATTGGATTGGATCAGATTGGATCGGATTGGATAGGATAGGATTGGATCAGATTGGATTGGATAGGATTGGATCGGATAGGATTGGATCGGATAGGATTGGATAGGAATGGATCGGATTGGATTGGATATGATAGGATTGAATCGGATTGGATTGGATCAGATTGGATCAGATAGGATTGGATCGGATAGGATTGGATCGGATTGGATCGGATCGGATTGGAGATCGGATTGGATCAGATTGGATTGGATCAGATTGGATTGGATTGGAGATTGGATTGGATCGGATAGCATTGGATCAGATAGGATTGGATCGGATTGGATCGGATTAGATTGGAGATCGGATTGGATTGGAGATCGGATTGGATCAGATTGGATTGGATCGGATTGGATTGGATTGGATCGGATAGCATTGGATCGGATTGGATCGGATAGGATTGGATTGGATTGGATAGGATTGGATTGGATTGGAGATCGGATTGGATCAGATTGGATCGGATAGGATTGGATTGGATTGGAAAGGATTGGATTGGATTGGATCGGATAGGATTGGATCGGATTGGAGATTGGATTGGAGATTGGATCGGATAGGATTGGATCGGATTGGATCGGATAGCATTGGATCGGATTGGATTGGATCGGATAGGATTGGATCGGATTGGATTGGATCAGATAGGATTGGATTGGATCGGATAGGATTGGATTGGATCAGATTGGATCGGATAGGATTGGATCAGATAGGATTGGATCGGATAGGATTGGATTGGATCGGATAGGATTGGATCAGATAGGATTGGATTGGATCAGATTGGATCGGATTGGATAGGATTGGATTGAATCGGATAGGATTGGATTGGATCAGATTGGATCGCATAGGATTGGATCGGATTGGTTTGGATCAGATTGGATCAGATAGGATTGGATTGGATCGGATAGGATCAGATAGGATTGGATCGGATAGGATTGGATAGGATTGGATCGGATTGGATTGGATCGGATTGGATTGGATAGGATTGGATCGGATAGGATTGGATAGGATTGGATCGGATTGGATTGGATAGGATAGGATAGGATTGAATCGGATTGGATCAGATAGGATTGGATCGGATAGGATTGGATCGGATAGGATTGGATCGGATTGGATCGGATCGGATTGGAGATCGGATTGGATCAGATTGGATTGAATTGGAGATTGGATTGGATCGGAAAGCATTGGATCGGATAGGATTGGATCGGATTGGATCGGATCGGATTGGATTGGAGATCGGATTGGATTGGAGATCGGATTGGATCAGATTGGATTGGATTGGATCGGATTGGATTGGATTGGATCGGATAGGATTGGATTGGAGATTGGATTGGAGATTGGATCGGATTGGATTGGAGATCGGATTGGATTGGAGATCGGATTGGATCGGATAGGATTGGATTGGATCGGATAGGATTGGATTGGATCGGATAGGATTGGATTGGATCAGATAGGATTGGATTGGATCAGATAGGATTGGATTGGATTGGATAGGATTGGATTGGATTGGATAGGATTGGATCTGATAGGATTGGATAGGATTGGATTGGATCAGATTGGATAGGATTGGATTGGATCAGATTGGATTGGATTGGATTGGATTGGATCGGATTTGATTGGATCAGATAGGATTGGATTGGATAGGATTGGATTGGATCAGATAGGATTGGATTGGATAGGATTGGATTGGATCGGATAGGATTGGATCGGATTGGATCAGATAGGATTGGATCGGATAGGATTGGATAGGATTGGATCGGATTGGATTGGATAGGATAGGATAGGATTGAATCGGATTGGATTGGATCAGATTGGATCAGATAGGATTGGATTGGATCGGATTGGATTGGATCAGATAGGATTGGATCAGATAGGATTGGATTGGATTGGATAGGATTGGATCGGATTGGATTGGATCAGATTGGATCAGATAGGATTGGATTGGATCGGATAGGATCAGATAGGATTGGATTGGATAGGATTGGATCGGATAGGATTGGATAGGATTGGATTGGATAGGATTGGATCGGATAGGATCGGATAGGATTGGATCGGATTGGATTGGATAGGATAGGATTGAATCGGATTGGATTGGATCAGATTGGATCGGATAGGATTGGATCGGATAGGATTGGATCGGATTGGATCGGATCGGATTGGAGATCGGATTGGATCAGATTGGATTGGATTGGAGATTGGATTGGATCGGATAGCATTGGATCGGATAGGATTGGATCGGATCGGATTGGATTGGAGATCGGATTGGATTGGAGATCGGATTGGATCAGATTGGATTGGATTGGATCGGATTGGATTGGATCGGATTGGATCGGATAGGATTGGATTGGAGATTGGATTGGAGATTGGATCGGATTGGAGATCGGATTGGATTGGAGATCGGATTGGATTGGATTGGAGATCGGATTGGATCAGATCGGATAGGATTGGATTGGATCAGATTGGATCAGATAGGATCGGATAGGATTGGATCGGATTGGATCGGATAGCATTGGATCGGATTGGATCGGATAGGATTGGATTGGATTGGATAGGATTGGATTGGAGATCGGATTGGATCAGATTGGATCGGATAGGATTGGATTGGATTGGATAGGATTGGATTGGATTGGATCGGATAGGATTGGATTGGATCGGATTGGAGATTGGATTGGAGATTGGGTCGGATAGGATTGGATCGGATTGGATCGGATAGCATTGGATCGGATTGGATTGGATCGGATAGGATTGGATTGGATCAGATTGGATCGGATAGGATTGGATCGGATAGGATTGGATTGGATCGGATAGGATTGGATTGGATCAGATAGGATTGGATCAGATTGGATCGGATTGGATAGGATTGGATTGGATCGGATAGGATTGGATCGGATAGGATTGAATAGGATAGGATTGGATCGGATTGGATTGGATCAGATTGGATCGGATTGGATAGGATAGGATTGGATCAGATTGGATTGGATAGGATTGGATCGGATAGGATTGGATCGGATAGGATTGGATAGGAATGGATCGGATTGGATTGGATATGATAGGATTGAATCGGATTGGATTGGATCAGATTGGATCAGATAGGATTGGATCGGATAGGATTGGATCGGATTGGATCGGATCGGATTGGAGATCGGATTGGATCAGATTGGATTGGATCAGATTGGATTGGATTGGAGATTGGATTGGATCGGATAGCATTGGATCAGATAGGATTGGATCGGATTGGATCGGATTAGATTGGAGATCGGATTGGATTGGAGATCGGATTGGATCAGATTGGATTGGATCGGATTGGATTGGATTGGATCGGATAGCATTGGATCGGATTGGATCGGATAGGATTGGATTGGATTGGATAGGATTGGATTGGATTGGAGATCGGATTGGATCAGATTGGATCGGATAGGATTGGATTGGATTGGAAAGGATTGGATTGGATTGGATCGGATAGGATTGGATCGGATTGGAGATTGGATTGGAGATTGGATCGGATAGGATTGGATCGGATTGGATCGGATAGCATTGGATCGGATTGGATTGGATCGGATAGGATTGGATCGGATTGGATTGGATCAGATAGGATTGGATTGGATCGGATAGGATTGGATTGGATCAGATTGGATCGGATAGGATTGGATCAGATAGGATTGGATCGGATAGGATTGGATTGGATCGGATAGGATTGGATCAGATAGGATTGGATTGGATCAGATTGGATCGGATTGGATAGGATTGGATTGAATCGGATAGGATTGGATTGGATCAGATTGGATCGCATAGGATTGGATCGGATTGGTTTGGATCAGATTGGATCAGATAGGATTGGATTGGATCGGATAGGATCAGATAGGATTGGATCGGATAGGATTGGATAGGATTGGATCGGATTGGATTGGATAGGATTGGATCGGATAGGATTGGATAGGATTGGATCGGATTGGATTGGATAGGATAGGATAGGATTGAATCGGATTGGATCAGATTGGATCAGATAGGATTGGATCGGATAGGATTGGATCGGATAGGATTGGATCGGATTGGATCGGATCGGATTGGAGATCGGATTGGATCAGATTGGATTGGATTGGAGATTGGATTGGATCGGAAAGCATTGGATCGGATAGGATTGGATCGGATTGGATCGGATCGGATTGGATTGGAGATCGGATTGGATTGGAGATCGGATTGGATCAGATTGGATTGGATTGGATCGGATTGGATTGGATTGGATCGGATAGGATTGGATTGGAGATTGGATTGGAGATTGGATCGGATTGGATTGGAGATCGGATTGGAGATCGGATTGGATCGGATAGGATTGGATTGGATTGGATTGGAGATCGGATTGGATCAGATAGGATAGGATTGGATTGGATTGGATCAGATTGGATCAGATAGGATTGGATTGGATCGGATAGTATTGAATCGGATTGGATCAGATAGCATTGGATCGGATTGGATCGGATAGGATTGGATCGGATTGGAGATCGGATTGGATCAGATTGGATCGGATAGGATTGGATTGGATTGGATAGGATTGGATTGGATTGGATAGGATTGGATTGGATCGGATTGGATCGGATAGGATTGGATCTGATAGGATTGGATAGGATTGGATAGGATTGGATTGGATCAGATTGGATTGGATTGGATAGGATTGGATTGGATCGGATAGGATAGGATTGGATTGGATTGGATAGGATTGGATCGGATTGGATTGGATAGGATAGGATAGGATAGGATTGAATCGGTTGGATTGGATCAGATTGGATCAGATAGGATTGGATTGGATCGGATAGGATTGGATAGGATTGGATCGGATTGGATTGGATCAGATTGGATCAGATAGGATTGGATTGGATCGGATAGGATCAGATAGGATTGGATCGGATAGGATTGGATAGGATTGGATTGGATAGGATTGGATCGGATAGGATCGGATAGGATTGGATCGGATTGGATTGGATAGGATTGAATCGGATTGGATTGGATCAGATTGGATCGGATAGGATTGGATCGGATAGGATTAGATCGGATTGGATCGGATCGGATTGGAGATCGGATTGGATCAGATTGGATTGGATTGGAGATTGGATTGGATCGGATAGCATTGGATCGGATAGGATTGGATCGGATTGGATTGGAGATCGGATTGGATTGGAGATCGGATTGGATCAGATTGGATTGGATTGGATCGGATTGGATTGGATCGGATTGGATCGGATAGGATTGGATTGGAGATTGGATTGGAGATTGGATCGGATTGGAGATCGGATTGGATTGGAGATCGGATTGGATTGGATTGGAGATCGGATTGGATCAGATCGGATAGGATTGGATCAGATTGGATCAGATAGGATTGGATTGGATCGGATAGGATTGGATCGGATTGGATCGGATAGCATTGGATCGGATTGGATCGGATAGGATTGGATGGGATTGGATAGGATTGGATTGGAGATCGGATTGGATCAGATTGGATCGGATAGGATTGGATTGGATTGGATAGGATTGGATTGGATTGGATCGGATAGGATTGGATTGGATCGGATAGGATTGGATTGGATCGGATTGGAGATTGGATTGGAGATTGGATCGGATAGGATTGGATCGGATTGGATCGGATAGCATTGGATCAGATTGGATTGGATCGGATAGGATTGGATCAGATTGGATCGGATAGGATTGGATCGGATAGGATTGGATTGGATCGGATAGGATTGGATTGGATCAGATAGGATTGGATTGGATCAGATTGGATCGGATTGGATAGGATTGGATTGGATCGGATTGGATCAGATTGGATCGGATAGGATTGGATAGGATAGGATTGGATCGGATTGGAGTGGATCAGATTGGATCGGATTGGATAGGATAGGATTGGATCGGATTGGATTGGATAGGATTGGATCGGATAGGATTGGATCGGATAGGATAGGATTGGATCAGATTGGATCGGATAGGATAGGATTGGATTGGATCGGATAGGATTGGATTGGATAGGATTGGATTGGATCGGATAGGATTGGATTGGATAGGATTGGATTGGATCAGATTGGATCGGATAGGATTGGATCGGATAGGATTGGATTGGATCAGATAGGATTGGATTGGATCAGATTGGATCGGATAGGATTGGATCAGATTGGATCGGATAGGATTGGATTGGATCGGATAGGATTGGATTGGATCAGATAGGATTGGATTGGATCAGATAGGATTGGATTGGATCAGATTGGATCGGATAGGATTGGATTGGATCAGATTGGATCGGATTGGATCAGATTGGATTGGAGATTGGATTGGATCGGATTGGAGATTGGATTGGAGATAGGATTGGATCGGATTTAATTGGATCGGATAGGATTGGATTGGATCAGATAGGATTGGATTGGATCAGATTGGATCGGATAGGATTGGATTGGATCAGATTGGATTGGATCAGATTGGATTGGAGATTGGATTGGATCGGATTGGAGATTGGATTGGAGATAGGATTGGATCGGATCGGATAGGATTGGATCGGATAGGATTGGATCGGATTGGATCGGATAGGATTGGATCGGATTGGATTGGATCAGATAGGATTGGATCAGATAGGATTGGATTGGATTGGATAGGATTGGATTGGATAGGATTGGATTGGATCGGATAGGATTGGATTGGATCAGATAGGATTGGATTGGATAGGATTGGATTGGATTGGATAGGATTGGATTGGATCGGATAGGATTGGATCTGATAGGATTGGATAGGATTGGATAGGATTGGATAGGATTGGATCAGATTGGATTGGATTGGATAGGATTGGATTGGATCGGATAGGATAGGATTGGATTGGATCGGATAGGATTGGATCAGATAGGATTGGATTGGATAGGATTGGATTGGATCAGATAGGATTGGATTGGATAGGATTGGATTGGATCGGATAGGATTGGATCGGATTGGATCAGATAGGATTGGATCGGATAGGATTGGATAGGATTGGATTGGATTGGATAGGATAGGATAGGATTGAATCGGATTGGATTGGATCAGATTGGATCAGATAGGATTGGATTGGATCGGATAGGATTGGATTGGATAGGATTGGATCGGATTGGATTGGATCAGATTGGATCAGATAGGATTGGATTGGATCGGATAGGATCAGATAGGATTGGATCGGATAGGATTGGATAGGATTGGATTGGATAGGATTGGATCGGATAGGATCGGATAGGATTGGATCGGATTGGATTGGATAGGATAGGATTGAATCGGATTGGATTGGATCAGATTGGATCGGATAGGATTGGATCGGATAGGATTAGATCGGATTGGATCGGATCGGATTGGAGATCGGATTGGATCAGATTGGATTGGAGATTGGATTGGATCGGATAGCATTGGATCGGATAGAATTGGATCGGATTGGATTGGAGATCGGATTGGATTGGAGATCGGATTGGATCAGATTGGATTGGATTGGATCGGATTGGATTGGATCGGATTGGATCGGATAGGATTGGATTGGAGATTGGATTGGAGATTGGATCGGATTGGAGATCGGATTGGATTGGAGATCGGATTGGATTGGATTGGAGATCGGATTGGATCAGATCGGATAGGATTGGATTGGATCAGATAGGATTGGATTGGATCGGATAGGATTGGATCGGATTGGATCGGATAGGATTGGATGGGATTGGATAGGATTGGATTGGAGATTGGATTGGATCAGATTGGATCGGATAGGATTGGATTGGATTGGATCGGATAGGATTGGATTGGATCAGATTGGATCGGATAGGATTGGATCGGATAGGATTGAATTGGATCGGATAGGATTGGATTGGATCAGATAGGATTGGATTGGATCAGATTGGATTGGATTGGATAGGATTGGATTGGATCGGATTGGATCAGATTGGATCGGATAGGATTGGATAGGATAGGATTGGATCGGATTGGATTGGATTGGATCAGATTGGATCGGATTGGATAGGATAGGATTGGATCGGATTGGATTGGATAGGATTGGATCGGATAGGATTGGATCGGATAGGATAGGATTGGATCAGATTGGATCGGATAGGATTGGATTGGATCAGATAGGATTGGATTGGATCGGATAGGATTGGATTGGATCAGATAGGATTGGATTGGATAGGATTGGATTGGATCGGATAGGATTGGATCGGATAGGATTGGATTGGATCAGATTGGATGGGATTGGATCGGATAGGATTGGATCGGATAGGATTGGATTGGATCGGATTGGATTGGATCGGATAGGATTGGATTGGATCAGATAGGATTGGATTGGATAGGATTGGATTGGATCGGATAGGATTGGATCGGATAGGATTGGATTGGATCAGATTGGATCGGATAGGATTGGATCAGATAGGATCGGATTGGATCGGATAGGATTGGATCGGATAGGATTGGATTGGATCGGATAGGATTGGATTGGATCAGATAGGATTGGATTGGATCAGATTGGATCGGATAGGATTGGATCAGATTGGATCGGATAGGATTGGATCAGATTGGATCGGATAGGATTGGATTGGATAGGATTGGATTGGATCAGATAGGATTGGATTGGATCAGATAGGATTGGATTGGATCAGATTGGATCGGATAGGATTGGATTGGATCAGATTGGATCGGATTGGATCAGATTGGATTGGAGATTGGATTGGATCGGATTGGAGATTGGATTGGAGATAGGATTGGATCGGATTGGATTGGATCGGATAGGATTGGATCGGATAGCATTGGATCGGATTGGATTGGATAGGATTGGATCGGATAGGATTGGATCGGATAGGATTGGATCGGATTGGATTGGATCAGATAGGATTGGATCAGATAGGATTGGATTGGATTGGATAGGATTGGATCGGATAGGATTGGATTGGATCGGATAGGATTGGATTGGATCAGATAGGATTGGATTGGATCAGATAGGATTGGATTGGATTGGATAGGATTGGATTGGATTGGATAGGATTGGATTGGATCGGATAGGATTGGATCTGATAGCATTGGATAGGATTGGATTGGATCAGATTGGATAGGATTGGATTGGATCAGATTGGATTGGATTGGATTGGATTGGATCGGATTTGATTGGATCAGATAGGATTGGATTGGATAGGATTGGATTGGATCAGATAGGATTGGATTGGATAGGATTGGATTGGATCGGATAGGATTGGATCGGATTGGATCAGATAGGATTGGATCGGATAGGATTGGATAGGATTGGATCGGATTGGATTGGATAGGATAGGATAGGATTGAATCGGATTGGATTGGATCAGATTGGATCAGATAGGATTGGATTGGATCGGATTGGATTGGATCAGATAGGATTGGATCAGATAGGATTGGATTGGATTGGATAGGATTGGATCGGATTGGATTGGATCAGATTGGATCAGATAGGATTGGATTGGATCGGATAGGATCAGATAGGATTGGATTGGATAGGATTGGATCGGATAGGATTGGATAGGATTGGATTGGATAGGATTGGATCGGATAGGATCGGATAGGATTGGATCGGATTGGATTGGATAGGATAGGATTGAATCGGATTGGATTGGATCAGATTGGATCGGATAGGATTGGATCGGATAGGATTGGATCGGATTGGATCGGATCGGATTGGAGATCGGATTGGATCAGATTGGATTGGATTGGAGATTGGATTGGATCGGATAGCATTGGATCGGATAGGATTGGATCGGATCGGATTGGATTGGAGATCGGATTGGATTGGAGATCGGATTGGATCAGATTGGATTGGATTGGATCGGATTGGATTGGATCGGATTGGATCGGATAGGATTGGATTGGAGATTGGATTGGAGATTGGATCGGATTGGAGATCGGATTGGATTGGAGATCGGATTGGATTGGATTGGAGATCGGATTGGATCAGATCGGATAGGATTGGATTGGATCAGATTGGATCAGATAGGATCGGATAGGATTGGATCGGATTGGATCGGATAGCATTGGATCGGATTGGATCGGATAGGATTGGATTGGATTGGATAGGATTGGATTGGAGATCGGATTGGATCAGATTGGATCGGATAGGATTGGATTGGATTGGATAGGATTGGATTGGATTGGATCGGATAGGATTGGATTGGATCGGATTGGAGATTGGATTGGAGATTGGATCGGATAGGATTGGATCGGATTGGATCGGATAGCATTGGATCGGATTGGATTGGATCGGATAGGATTGGATTGGATCAGATTGGATCGGATAGGATTGGATCGGATAGGATTGGATTGGATCGGATAGGATTGGATTGGATCAGATAGGATTGGATCAGATTGGATCGGATTGGATAGGATTGGATTGGATCGGATAGGATTGGATCGGATAGGATTGAATAGGATAGGATTGGATCGGATTGGATTGGATCAGATTGGATCGGATTGGATAGGATAGGATTGGATCAGATTGGATTGGATAGGATTGGATCGGATAGGATTGGATCGGATAGGATTGGATAGGAATGGATCGGATTGGATTGGATAGGATAGGATTGAATCGGATTGGATTGGATCAGATTGGATCAGATAGGATTGGATCGGATAGGATTGGATCGGATTGGATCGGATCGGATTGGAGATCGGATTGGATCAGATTGGATTGGATCAGATTGGATTGGATTGGAGATTGGATTGGATCGGATAGCATTGGATCAGATAGGATTGGATCGGATTGGATCGGATTAGATTGGAGATCGGATTGGATTGGAGATCGGATTGGATCAGATTGGATTGGATCGGATTGGATTGGATTGGATCGGATAGCATTGGATCGGATTGGATCGGATAGGATTGGATTGGATTGGATAGGATTGGATTGGATTGGAGATCGGATTGGATCAGATTGGATCGGATAGGATTGGATTGGATTGGATAGGATTGGATTGGATTGGATCGGATAGGATTGGATCGGATTGGAGATTGGATTGGAGATTGGATCGGATAGGATTGGATCGGATTGGATCGGATTGGATTGGATCGGATAGGATTGGATCGGATTGGATTGGATCAGATAGGATTGGATTGGATCGGATAGGATTGGATTGGATCAGATTGGATCGGATAGGATTGGATCAGATAGGATTGGATCGGATAGGATTGGATTGGATCGGATAGGATTGGATCAGATAGGATTGGATTGGATCAGATTGGATTGGATTGGATAGGATTGGATTGAATCGGATAGGATTGGATTGGATCAGATTGGATCGCATAGGATTGGATCGGATTGGATTGGATCAGATTGGATCAGATAGGATTGGATTGGATCGGATAGGATCAGATAGGATTGGATCGGATATGATTGGATAGGATTGGATCGGATTGGATTGGATCGGATTGGATTGGATAGGATTGGATCGGATAGGATTGGATAGGATTGGATCGGATTGGATTGGATAGGATAGGATAGGATTGAATCGGATTGGATCAGATTGGATCAGATAGGATTGGATCGGATAGGATTGGATCGGATAGGATTGGATCGGATTGGATCGGATCGGATTGGAGATCGGATTGGATCAGATTGGATTGGATTGGAGATTGGATTGGATCGGAAAGCATTGGATCGGATAGGATTGGATCGGATTGGATCGGATCGGATTGGATTGGAGATCGGATTGGATTGGAGATCGGATTGGATCAGATTGGATTGGATTGGATCGGATTGGATTGGATTGGATCGGATAGGATTGGATTGGAGATTGGATTGGAGATTGGATCGGATTGGATTGGAGATCGGATTGGAGATCGGATTGGATCGGATTGGATCGGATAGGATTGGATTGGATTGGATTGGAGATCGGATTGGATCAGATAGGATAGGATTGGATTGGATTGGATCAGATTGGATCAGATAGGATTGGATTGGATCGGATAGTATTGAATCGGATTGGATCAGATAGCATTGGATCGGATTGGATCGGATAGGATTGGATCGGATTGGAGATCGGATTGGATCAGATTGGATCGGATAGGATTGGATTGGATTGGATAGGATTGGATTGGATTGGATAGGATTGGATTGGATCGGATTGGATCGGATAGGATTGGATCTGATAGGAT
Organism: Lithobates clamitans; assembly: GCA_037952925.1. Classification (NCBI taxonomy): domain Eukaryota; kingdom Metazoa; phylum Chordata; class Amphibia; order Anura; family Ranidae; genus Lithobates; species Lithobates clamitans. Next base: position 107,419 of record JBBGZY010003223.1, read on the forward strand.
TGGATAGGATTGGATAGGATTGGATAGGATTGGATTGGATCAGATTGGATTGGATTGGATAGGATTGGATTGGATCGGATAGGATAGGATTGGATTGGATTGGATAGGATTGGATCGGATTGGATTGGATAGGATAGGATAGGATTGAATCGGTTGGATTGGATCAGATTGGATCAGATAGGATTGGATTGGATAGGATTGGATTGGATCAGATAGGATTGGATTGGATAGGATTGGATTGGATCGGATAGGATTGGATCGGATTGGATCAGATAGGATTGGATCGGATAGGATTGGATAGGATTGGATCGGATTGGATTGGATAGGATAGGATAGGATTGAATCGGTTGGATTGGATCAGATTGGATCAGATAGGATTGGATTGGATCGGATAGGATTGGATAGGATTGGATCGGATTGGATTGGATCAGATTGGATCAGATAGGATTGGATTGGATCGGATAGGATCAGATAGGATTGGATCGGATAGGATTGGATAGGATTGGATTGGATAGGATTGGATCGGATAGGATCGGATAGGATTGGATCGGATTGGATTGGATAGGATTGAATCGGATTGGATTGGATCAGATTGGATCGGATAGGATTGGATCGGATAGGATTAGATCGGATTGGATCGGATCGGATTGGAGATCGGATTGGATCAGATTGGATTGGATTGGAGATTGGATTGGATCGGATAGCATTGGATCGGATAGGATTGGATCGGATTGGATTGGAGATCGGATTGGATTGGAGATCGGATTGGATCAGATTGGATTGGATTGGATCGGATTGGATTGGATCGGATTGGATCGGATAGGATTGGATTGGAGATTGGATTGGAGATTGGATCGGATTGGAGATCGGATTGGATTGGAGATCGGATTGGATTGGATTGGAGATCGGATTGGATCAGATCGGATAGGATTGGATCAGATTGGATCAGATAGGATTGGATTGGATCGGATAGGATTGGATCGGATTGGATCGGATAGCATTGGATCGGATTGGATCGGATAGGATTGGATGGGATTGGATAGGATTGGATTGGAGATCGGATTGGATCAGATTGGATCGGATAGGATTGGATTGGATTGGATAGGATTGGATTGGATTGGATCGGATAGGATTGGATTGGATCGGATAGGATTGGATTGGATCGGATTGGAGATTGGATTGGAGATTGGATCGGATAGGATTGGATCGGATTGGATCGGATAGCATTGGATCGGATTGGATTGGATCGGATAGGATTGGATCAGATTGGATCGGATAGGATTGGATCGGATAGGATTGGATCGGATAAGATTGGATTGGATCGGATAGGATTGGATTGGATCAGATAGGATTGGATTGGATCAGATTGGATCGGATTGGATAGGATTGGATTGGATCGGATTGGATCAGATTGGATCGGATAGGATTGGATAGGATAGGATTGGATCGGATTGGAGTGGATCAGATTGGATCGGATTGGATAGGATAGGATTGGATCGGATTGGATTGGATAGGATTGGATCGGATAGGATTGGATCGGATAGGATAGGATTGGATCAGATTGGATCGGATAGGATTGGATTGGATCGGATAGGATTGGATTGGATAGGATTGGATTGGATCGGATAGGATTGGATTGGATAGGATTGGATTGGATCAGATTGGATCGGATAGGATTGGATCGGATAGGATTGGATTGGATCAGATAGGATTGGATTGGATCAGATTGGATCGGATAGGATTGGATCAGATTGGATCGGATAGGATTGGATTGGATCGGATAGGATTGGATTGGATCAGATAGGATTGGATTGGATCAGATAGGATTGGATTGGATCAGATTGGATCGGATAGGATTGGATTGGATCAGATTGGATCGGATTGGATCAGATTGGATTGGAGATTGGATTGGATCGGATTGGAGATTGGATTGGAGATAGGATTGGATCGGATTGGATTGGATCGGATAGGATTGGATTGGATCAGATAGGATTGGATTGGATCAGATTGGATCGGATAGGATTGGATTGGATCAGATTGGATTGGATCAGATTGGATTGGAGATTGGATTGGATCGGATTGGAGATTGGATTGGAGATAGGATTGGATCGGATCGGATAGGATTGGATCGGATAGGATTGGATCGGATTGGATCGGATAGGATTGGATCGGATTGGATTGGATCAGATAGGATTGGATCAGATAGGATTGGATTGGATTGGATAGGATTGGATTGGATAGGATTGGATTGGATCGGATAGGATTGGATTGGATCAGATAGGATTGGATTGGATAGGATTGGATTGGATTGGATTGGATAGGATTGGATTGGATCGGATAGGATTGGATCTGATAGGATTAGATAGGATTGGATAGGATTGGATAGGATTGGATCAGATTGGATTGGATTGGATAGGATTGGATTGGATCGGATAGGATAGGATTGGATTGGATCGGATAGGATTGGATCAGATAGGATTGGATTGGATAGGATTGGATCAGATAGGATTGGATTGGATAGGATTGGATTGGATCGGATAGGATTGGATCGGATTGGATCAGATAGGATTGGATCGGATAGGATTGGATAGGATTGGATTGGATTGGATAGGATAGGATAGGATAGGATTGAATCGGATTGGATTGGATCAGATTGGATCAGATAGGATTGGATTGGATCGGATAGGATTGGATTGGATAGGATTGGATCGGATTGGATTGGATCAGATTGGATCAGATAGGATTGGATTGGATCGGATAGGATCAGATAGGATTGGATCGGATAGGATTGGATTGGATAGGATTGGATCGGATAGGATCGGATAGGATTGGATCGGATTGGATTGGATAGGATAGGATTGAATCGGATTGGATTGGATCAGATTGGATCGGATAGGATTGGATCGGATAGGATTAGATCGGATTGGATCGGATCGGATTGGAGATCGGATTGGATCAGATTGGATTGGAGATTGGATTGGATCGGATAGCATTGGATCGGATAGAATTGGATCGGATTGGATTGGAGATCGGATTGGATTGGAGATCGGATTGGATCAGATTGGATTGGATTGGATCGGATTGGATTGGATCGGATTGGATCGGATAGGATTGGATTGGAGATTGGATTGGAGATTGGATCGGATTGGAGATCGGATTGGATTGGAGATCGGATTGGATTGGATTGGAGATCGGATTGGATCAGATCGGATAGGATTGGATTGGATCAGATAGGATTGGATTGGATCGGATAGGATTGGATCGGATTGGATCGGATAGGATTGGATGGGATTGGATAGGATTGGATTGGAGATTGGATTGGATCAGATTGGATCGGATAGGATTGGATTGGATTGGATTGGATTGGATCGGATAGGATTGGATTGGATCAGATTGGATCGGATAGGATTGGATCGGATAGGATTGGATCGGATAGGATTGGATTGGATCGGATAGGATTGGATTGGATCAGATAGGATTGGATTGGATCAGATTGGATTGGATTGGATAGGATTGGATTGGATCGGATTGGATCAGATTGGATCGGATAGGATTGGATAGGATAGGATTGGATCGGATTGGATTGGATTGGATCAGATTGGATCGGATTGGATAGGATAGGATTGGATCGGATTGGATTGGATAGGATTGGATCGGATAGGATTGGATCGGATAGGATAGGATTGGATCAGATTGGATCGGATAGGATTGGATTGGATCAGATAGGATTGGATTGGATCGGATAGGATTGGATTGGATCAGATAGGATTGGATTGGATAGGATTGGATTGGATCGGATAGGATTGGATCGGATAGGATTGGATTGGATCAGATTGGATGGGATTGGATCGGATAGGATTGGATCGGATAGGATTGGATTGGATCGGATTGGATTGGATCGGATAGGATTGGATTGGATCAGATAGGATTGGATTGGATAGGATTGGATTGGATCGGATAGGATTGGATCGGATAGGATTGGATTGGATCAGATTGGATCGGATAGGATTGGATCAGATAGGATCGGATTGGATCAGATAGGATTGGATCGGATAGGATTGGATCGGATAGGATTGGATTGGATCAGATAGGATTGGATTGGATCAGATTGGATCGGATAGGATTGGATCAGATTGGATCGGATAGGATTGGATCAGATTGGATCGGATAGGATTGGATTGGATCGGATAGGATTGGATTGGATCAGATAGGATTGGATTGGATCAGATAGGATTGGAGATTGGATTGGAGATAGGATTGGATCGGATTGGATTGGATCGGATAGGATTGGATCGGATAGCATTGGATCGGATTGGATTGGATAGGATTGGATCAGATTGGATCGGATAGGATTGGATTGGATCAGATTGGATCGGATTGGATCAGATTGGATTGGAGATTGGATTGGATCGGATTGGAGATTGGATTGGAGATAGGATTGGATCGGATTGGATTGGATCGGATAGGATTGGATCGGATAGCATTGGATCGGATTGGATTGGATAGGATTGGATCGGATAGGATTGGATCGGATAGGATTGGATCGGATTGGATTGGATCAGATAGGATTGGATCAGATAGGATTGGATTGGATTGGATAGGATTGGATCGGATAGGATTGGATTGGATCGGATAGGATTGGATTGGATCAGATAGGATTGGATTGGATCAGATAGGATTGGATTGGATTGGATAGGATTGGATTGGATTGGATAGGATTGGATTGGATCGGATAGGATTGGATCTGATAGGATTGGATAGGATTGGATTGGATCAGATTGGATAGGATTGGATTGGATCAGATTGGATTGGATTGGATTGGATCGGATCAGATTTGATTGGATCAGATAGGATTGGATTGGATAGGATTGGATTGGATCAGATAGGATTGGATTGGATAGGATTGGATTGGATCGGATAGGATTGGATCGGATTGGATCAGATAGGATTGGATCGGATAGGATTGGATAGGATTGGATCGGATTGGATTGGATAGGATAGGATAGGATTGAATCGGATTGGATTGGATCAGATTGGATTGGATCGGATTGGATTGGATCAGATAGGATTGGATCAGATAGGATTGGATCAGATAGGATTGGATTGGATTGGATTGGATAGGATTGGATCGGATTGGATTGGATCAGATTGGATCAGATAGGATTGGATTGGATCGGATAGGATCAGATAGGATTGGATTGGATAGGATTGGATCGGATAGGATTGGATAGGATTGGATTGGATAGGATTGGATCGGATAGGATCGGATAGGATTGGATCGGATTGGATTGGATAGGATAGGATTGAATCGGATTGGATTGGATCAGATTGGATCGGATAGGATTGGATCGGATAGGATTGGATCGGATTGGATCGGATCGGATTGGAGATCGGATTGGATCAGATTGGATTGGATTGGAGATTGGATTGGATTGGAGATTGGATTGGATTGGATTGGATTGGATTGGAGATTGGATTGGAGATTGGATCGGATTGGAGATCGGATTGGATTGGAGATCGGATTGGATTGGATTGGAGATCGGATTGGATCAGATCGGATAGGATTGGATTGGATCAGATTGGATCAGATAGGATCGGATAGGATTGGATCGGATTGGATCGGATAGCATTGGATCGGATTGGATCGGATAGGATTGGATTGGATTGGATAGGATTGGAGATCGGATTGGATCAGATTGGATCGGATAGGATTGGATTGGATTGGATAGGATTGGATTGGATCGGATAGGATTGGATCGGATTGGAGATTGGATTGGAGATTGGATCGGATAGGATTGGATCGGATTGGATCGGATAGCATTGGATCGGATTGGATTGGATCGGATAGGATTGGATTGGATCAGATTGGATTGGATAGGATTGGATCGGATAGGATTGGATTGGATCGGATTGGATTGGATCAGATAGGATTGGATCAGATTGGATCGGATTGGATAGGATTGGATTGGATCGGATAGGATTGGATCGGATAGGATTGAATAGGATAGGATTGGATCGGATTGGATTGGATCAGATTGGATCGGATTGGATAGGATAGGATTGGATCAGATTGGATTGGATAGGATTGGATCGGATAGGATTGGATCGGATAGGATTGGATAGGAATGGATCGGATTGGATTGGATAGGATAGGATTGAATCGGATTGGATTGGATCAGATTGGATCAGATAGGATTGGATCGGATAGGATTGGATCGGATTGGATCGGATCGGATTGGAGATCGGATTGGATCAGATAGGATTGGATCAGATTGGATTGGATAGGATTGGATCGGATAGGATTGGATCGGATAGGATTGGATAGGAATGGATCGGATTGGATTGGATAGGATAGGATTGAATCAGATTGGATTGGATCAGATTGGATCAGATAGGATTGGATCGGATAGGATTGGATCGGATTGGATCGGATCGGATTGGAGATCGGATTGGATCAGATTGGATTGGATCAGATTGGATTGGATTGGAGATTGGATTGGATCGGATAGCATTGGATCAGATAGGATTGGATCGGATTGGATCGGATTAGATTGGAGATCGGATTGGATTGGAGATCGGATTGGATCAGATTGGATTGGATCGGATTGGATTGGATTGGATCGGATAGCATTGGATCGGATTGGATCGGATAGGATTGGATTGGATTGGATAGGATTGGATTGGATTGGAGATCGGATTGGATCAGATTGGATCGGATAGGATTGGATTGGATTGGATAGGATTGGATTGGATTGGATCGGATAGGATTGGATCGGATTGGAGATTGGATTGGAGATTGGATCGGATAGGATTGGATCGGATTGGATCGGATAGCATTGGATCGGATTGGATTGGATCGGATAGGATTGGATCGGATTGGATTGGATCAGATAGGATTGGATTGGATCGGATAGGATTGGATTGGATCAGATTGGATCGGATAGGATTGGATCAGATAGGATTGGATCGGATAGGATTGGATTGGATCGGATAGGATTGGATCAGATAGGATTGGATTGGATCAGATTGGATCGGATTGGATAGGATTGGATTGAATCGGATAGGATTGGATTGGATCAGATTGGATCGCATAGGATTGGATCGGATTGGATTGGATCAGATTGGATCAGATAGGATTGGATTGGATCGGATAGGATCAGATAGGATTGGATCGGATAGGATTGGATAGGATTGGATCGGATTGGATTGGATCGGATTGGATTGGATAGGATTGGATCGGATAGGATTGGATAGGATTGGATCGGATTGGATTGGATAGGATAGGATAGGATTGAATCGGATTGGATCAGATTGGATCAGATAGGATTGGATCGGATAGGATTGGATCGGATAGGATTGGATCGGATTGGATCGGATCGGATTGGAGATCGGATTGGATCAGATTGGATTGGATTGGAGATTGGATTGGATCGGAAAGCATTGGATCGGATAGGATTGGATCGGATTGGATCGGATCGGATTGGATTGGAGATCGGATTGGATTGGAGATCGGATTGGATCAGATTGGATTGGATTGGATCGGATTGGATTGGATTGGATCGGATAGGATTGGATTGGAGATTGGATTGGAGATTGGATCGGATTGGATTGGAGATCGGATTGGAGATCGGATTGGATCGGATTGGATCGGATAGGATTGGATTGGATTGGATTGGAGATCGGATTGGATCAGATAGGATAGGATTGGATTGGATTGGATCAGATTGGATCAGATAGGATTGGATTGGATCGGATAGTATTGAATCGGATTGGATCAGATAGCATTGGATCGGATTGGATCGGATAGGATTGGATCGGATTGGAGATCGGATTGGATCAGATTGGATCGGATCGGATTGGATTGGATTGGATAGGATTGGATTGGATTGGATAGGATTGGATTGGATCGGATTGGAGATTGGATTGGAGATTGGATCGGATAGGATTGGATCGGATAGGATTGGATTGGATAGGATCGGATAGGATTGGATCAGATAGGATAGGATTGGATTGGATCAGATTGGATCAGATAGGATTGGATTGGATCGGATAGGATTGGATCAGATAGGATAGGATTGGATCAGATTGGATCGGATAGGATTGGATCGGATAGGATTGGATCAGATTGGATCAGATAGGATAGGATTGGATTGGAGATTGGATTGGATAGGATCAGATTGGATTGGATTGGATAGGATCGGATAGGATCAGATAGGATCAGATTGGATCAGATAGGATTGGATTGGATCGGATTGGATCGGATAGGATTGGATTGGATTGGATCGGATCAGATTGGATCAGATAGGATAGGATTGGATTGGATTGGAGATTGGATCGGATAGGATTGGATCGGATTGGATTGGATCGGATAGCATTGGATCGGATAGGATTGGATCGGATTGGATTGGAGATCGGATTGGATCAGATTGGATTGGATTGGAGATTGGATTGGATCGGATTGGATCGGATAGCATTGGATCGGATAGGATTGGATCAGATCGGATTGGATTGGAGATCGGATTGGATCGGATTGGATTGGAGATTGGATTGGATAGGATTGGATTGGAGATTGGATTGGATCGGATTGGATTGGAGATCGGATTGGATTGGAGATCGGATTGGATCGGATAGGATTGGATTGGATTGGAGATCGGATTGGATCAGATTGGATCGGATCGGATAGGATTGGATCGGATTGGATCGGATAGCATTGGATCAGATAGGATTGGATCGGATTGGATCAGATTGGATCGGATAGGATTGGATTGGATAGGATTGGATCGGATAGGATTGGATCGGATTGGAGATTGGATTGGAGATTGGATCGGATTGGATCAGATAGCATTGGATCGGATTGGATTGGATCGGATAGGATTGGATCGGATAGGATTGGATCAGATAGGATTGGATTGGATCAGATAGGATTGGATTGGATCGGATAGGTTTGGTTTGGATCAGATTGGATCGGATAGGATTGGATCGGATAGGATTGGATTGGATCAGATTGGATTGGATCAGATTGGATCGGATAGGATTGGATTGGATCGGATAGGATTGGATTGGATCAGATAGGATTGGATTGGATTGGATCAGATTGGATCGGATAGGATTGGATTGGATCAGATTGGATCGGATAGGATTGGATCAGATTGGATTGGATTGGATTGGATCAGATTGGATTGGAGATAGGATTGGATCGGATTGGATTGGATCGGATAGGATTGGATCGGATTGGATTGGAGATTGGATTGGAGATCGGATTGGATTGGATTGGAAATTGGATTGGATCGGATAGGATTGGATCGGATAGGATTGGATCGGATAGGATTGGAGATCGGATTGGATCAGATTGGATTGGAGATTGGATTGGATCGGATTGGATTGGATCGGATAGTATTGGATCGGATCGGATTGGATTGGAGATCGGATTGGAGATTGGATTGGATCGGATTGGATCGGATTGGATTGGAGATCGGATTGGATCAGATTGGATTGGATCAGATTGGATCGGATAGCATTGGATCGGATAGCATTGGATCGGATTGGATTGGATCGGATAGGATAGGATTGGATTGGAGCGGATAGGATTGGATCGGATTGGATCGGATAGGATTGGATCGGATAGGATTGGATCGGATTGGATTGGATCAGATAGGATTGGATAGGATTGGATCGGATAGGATTGGATCGGATAGGATTGGATCGGATAGCATTGGATCGGATTGGATTGGATAGGATAGGATTGGAATGGATTGGATCGGATAGGATTGGATCGGATAGGATTGGATAGGATTGGATTGGATAGGATCGGATAGGATTGGATCAGATTGGATCAGATAGGATAGGATTGGATTGGATCAGATTGGATCAGATAGGATTGGATTGGATCGGATAGGATTGGATCAGATAGGATAGGATTGGATTGGATCAGATTGGATCGGATAGGATTGGATCGGATAGGATTGGATTGGATTGGATCAGATAGGATTGGATCAGATTGGATCAGATAGGATAGGATTGGATTGGAGATTGGATTGGATAGGATCAGATTGGATTGGATTGGATAGGATCGGATAGGATCAGATAGGATCAGATTGGATCAGATAGGATTGGATTGGATCGGATTGGATTGGATCGGATAGGATTGGATTGGATCGGATCAGATTGGATCAGATAGGATAGGATTGGATTGGATTGGAGATTGGATCGGATAGGATTGGATCGGATTGGATTGGATCGGATAGCATTGGATCGGATAGGATTGGATCGGATTGGATTGGAGATCGGATTGGATCAGATTGGATTGGATTGGAGATTGGATTGGATCGGATTGGATCGGATAGCATTGGATCGGATAGGATTGGATCGGATCGGATTGGATTGGAGATCGGATTGGATCGGATTGGATTAGAGATTGGATTGGATAGGATTGGATTGGAGATTGGATTGGATCGGATTGGATTGGAGATCGGATTGGATTGGAGATCGGATTGGATCGGATTGGATCGGATAGGATTGGATTGGATTGGAGATCGGATTGGATCAGATTGGATCGGATCGGATAGGATTGGATCGGATTGGATCGGATAGCATTGGATCGGATAGGATTGGATCGGATTGGATCAGATTGGATCGGATAGGATTGGATTGGATAGGATTGGATCGGATAGGATTGGATCGGATTGGAGATTGGATTGGAGATTGGATCGGATTGGATTGGATAGGATTGGATCGGATAGGATTGGATCAGATAGGATTGGATTGGATCAGATAGGATTGGATCGGATAGGTTTGGATTGGATCAGATTGGATCGGATAGGATTGGATCGGATAGGATTGGATCGGATAGGATTGGATCGGATAGGATTGGATTGGATCAGATTGGATTGGATCAGATTGGATCGGATAGGATTGGATTGGATCGGATAGGATTGGATTGGATCAGATAGGATTGGATTGGATCAGATAGGATTGGATTGGATCAGATTGGATCGGATAGGATTGGATTGGATCAGATTGGATCGGATAGGATTGGATCAGATTGGATCGGATAGAATTGGATCGTATAGGATTGGATTGGATTGGATCAGATTGGATTGGAGATAGGATTGGATCGGATTGGATTGGATCGGATAGGATTGGATCGGATTGGATTGGATAGGATTGGATCGGATAGGATTGGATCGGATAGGATTGGATAGGATTGGATCGGATTGGATTGGATAGGATCGGATAGGATTGGATCAGATAGGATTGGATTGGATAGATTGGATTGGATTGGATCGGATTGGATTGGAGATCGGATTGGATCCGATTGGATTGGAGATCGGATTGGATCAGATTGGATCGGATCGGATAGGATTGGATCAGATAGGATTGGATCGGATAGGATTGGATTGGATCAGATTGGATTGGATTGGATCGGATAGCATTGGATCGGATTGGATTGGATCGGATTGGAGATCGGATTGGATCAGATTGGATCGGATTGGATCGGATTGGAGATTGGATTGGATAGGATTGGATCGGATAGGATAGGATTGGATCGGATTGGAGATCGGATTGGATCAGATTGGATTGGATTGGATAGGATTGGATTGGATCGGATTGGAGATTGGATCGGATAGGATTGGATCGGATTGGATTGGATCGGATAGCATTGGATCGGATTGGATTGGATCGGATAGGATTGGATCGGATTGGATTGGATCGGATAGGATTGGATTGGATCAGATAGGATTGGATTGGATCGGATTGGATAGGATAGGATTGGATCGGATTGGATTGGATAGGATAGGATTGGATCGGATAGGATTGGATCGGATAGGATTGGATCGGATAGCATTGGATCGGATAGGATTGGATCGGATTGGATTGGAGATCGGATTGGATCAGATTGGATTGGAGATCGGATTGGATCGGATAGCATTGGATCGGATAGGATTGGATCGGATTGGATCTGATCGGATTGGATTGGAGATCGGATTGGATCGGATTGGATTGGAGATTGGATTGGATCGGATTGGATTGGATTGGATCGGATAGGATTGGATTGGAGATTGGATTGGATCGGATTGGATTGGAGATCGGATTGGATTGGAGATCGGATTGGATCGGATTGGATTGGAGATTGGATTGGATCGGATTGGATTGGATTGGATCGGATAGGATTGGATTGGAGATTGGATTGGATCGGATTGGATTGGAGATCGGATTGGATTGGAGATCGGATTGGATTGGATAGGATTAGATTGGATTGGAGATCGGATTGGATTGGAGATCGGATTGGATCGGATTGGATTGGAGATTGGATTGGATCGGATTGGATTGGATTGGATCGGATAGGATTGGATTGGAGATTGGATTGGATCGGATTGGATTGGAGATCGGATTGGATTGGAGATCGGATTGGATTGGATAGGATTAGATTGGATTGGAGATCGGATTGGATCGGATAGCATTGGATCGGATAGGATTGGATCGGATTGGATCAGATTGGATCGGATAGGATTGGATTGGATAGGATTGGATTGGATCGGATTGGAGATTGGATTGGAGATTGGATCTGATAGGATAGGATTGGATCGGATAGGATAGGATTGGATCAGATTGGATCGGATAGGATTGGATTGGATCAGATAGGATTGGATTGGATCGGATAGGATTGGATTGGATCAGATTGGATCGGATAGGATTGGATCGGATAGGATTGGATCGGATAGGATTGGATTGGATCAGATAGGATTGGATTGGATCAGATTGGATCGGATAGAATTGGATCGGATAGGATTGGATTGGATCAGATAGGATTGGATTGGATTGGATCAGATTGGATCGGATAGGATTGGATTGGAGATTGGATTGGGACGGGACGAAGGTGACGGGACGAAGGTGACGGGACGAGGTGACGGGACGAAGATGACGGGACGAAGATGACGGGACGAGGTGACAGGACGAAGGTGACGGGACGAGGTGACGAGACGAAGGTGACGGGACAAAGTTACGGGACGAAGGTGACGGGACGAGGTGACGGGACGAGGTGACGGGACGAGGTGATGGGACGAAGGTGACGGGACGAAGGTGACGGGATGAAGGTGACAGGACGAGGTGACAGGACGAAGGTGACGGGACGAAGGTGACGAAGGTGACGGGACGAAGGTGACGGGACGAGGTGACGGGACGAAGGTGACGGGACGAGGTGACGGGACAAAGATGACGGGACGAGGTGACGGGACGAAGGTGACGGGACAAGGTGACGGGACGAGGTGACGGGACAAAGATGACGGGACGACGTGACGGGACGAAGGTGACGGGACGAGGTGACGGGACGAGGTGACGGGACGAAGGTGACGGGACGAGGTGACGGGACGAAGGTGACGGGACGAGGTGACGGGACGAAGGTGACGGGACGAAGGTGACGGGACGAAGGTGACGGGACGAGGTGACGGGACGAAGGTGACGGGACGAGGTGACGGGACAAAGATGACGGGACGAGGTGACGGGACAAAGATGACGGGACGAGGTGACGGGACGAAGGTGACGGGACGAAGGTGACGGGACGAGGTGACGGGACGAAGGTGACAGGACGAGGTGACGGGACGAAGGTGACGGGACGAGGTGACGGGACGAAGGTGACGGGACGAAGGTGACGGGACGAAGGTGACGGGACGAAGGTGACGGGACGAGGTGACGGGACAAAGATGACGGGACGAGGTGACGGGACAAAGATGACGGGACGAGGTGACGGGACGAAGGTGACGGGACGAAGGTGACGGGACGAGGTGACGGGACGAAGGTGACGGGACGAGGTGACGGGACGAAGGTGACGGGACGAAGGTGACGGGACGAGGTGATGGGACAAAGATGACGGGACGAGGTGACGGGACGAAGATGACGGGACGAGGTGACGGGACGAAGGTGACGGGACGAAGGTGACGGGACGAGGTGACGGGACGAAGGTGACGGGACGAGGTGACGGGACAAAGATGACGGGACGAGGTGACGGGACAAAGATGACGGGACGAGGTGACGGGACGAAGGTGACGGGACGAAGGTGACGGGACGAGGTGACGGGACGAAGGTGACAGGACGAGGTGACGGGACGAAGGTGACGGGACGAGGTGACGGGACGAAGGTGACGGGACGAAGGTGACGGGACGAGGTGACGGGACAAAGATGACGGGACGAGGTGACGGGACAAAGATGACGGGACGAGGTGACGGGACGAAGGTGACGGGACGAAGGTGACGGGACGAAGGTGACGGGACGAGGTGACGGGACGAAGGTGACGGGACGAGGTGACGGGACGAAGGTGACGGGACGAAGGTGACGGGACGAGGTGATGGGACAAAGATGACGGGACGAGGTGACGGGACGAGGTGACGGGACGAAGGTGACGGGACGAGGTGACGGGACGAAGGTGACGGGACGAAGGTGACGGGACGAGGTGACGGGACAAAGATGACGGGACGAGGTGACGGGACAAAGATGACGGGACGAGGTGACGGGACGAAGGTGACGGGACGAAGGTGACGGGACGAAGGTGACGGGACGAGGTGACGGGACGAAGGTGACGGGACGAGGTGACGGGACGAAGGTGACGGGACGAAGGTGACGGGACGAGGTGATGGGACAAAGATGACGGGACGAGGTGACGGGACGAAGATGACGGGACGAGGTGACGGGACGAAGGTGACGGGACGAAGGTGACGGGACGAGGTGACGGGACGAAGGTGACGGGACGAAGGTGACGGGACGAAGGTGACGGGACGAAGGTGACGGGACTAGGTGACGGGACGAAGGTGACGGGACTAGGTGACGGGACGAAGGTGACGGGACGAAGGTGACGGGATGAAGGTGACGGGACGAAGGTGACGGGACGAAGGTGACGGGACGAAGGTTGCATACATTCTCACTAGATGTTCTTTAGGTATCTACAGGTGAGACATGCCTTCCAGCATCAATTCCCCAATGGTGTCACCCTAGAGTCCGACCCGGTGGAGAGTCTGTCCTCTAAAATATTGATGGGCCCCCTGTCTGCCCTGTACCGTCGCCTTTCAGTGGCCTTACCAGCTAAGTTAACTAAAATCTTTATAAAATGGAGGCAGGACATTCCTTCTCTCACGGAGGAGACGGGACGAGGTGACGGGACGAAGATGACGGGACGAGGTGACGGGACGAAGATGACGGGACGAGGTGACGGGACGAAGGTGACGGGACGAAGGTGACGGGACGAGGTGACGGGACGAAGGTGACGGGACGATGGTGACGGGACGAAGGTGACGGGACGAAGGTGACGGGACGAGGTGACGGGACGAGGTGACGGGACGAGGTGATGGGACGAAGGTGACGGGACGAAGGTGACGGGACGAAGGTGACGGGACGAGGTGACGGGACGAGGTGACGGGACGAAGGTGACGGGATGAAGGTGACGGGACTAAGGTGACAGGACGAAGGTTGCATACATTCTCACTAGATGTTCTTTAGGTATTTACAGGTGAGACATGCCTTCCAGCATCAATTCCCCAATGGCGTCACCCTAGAGTCCGACCCGGTGGAGAGTCTGTCCTCTAAAATATTGATGGGCCCCCTGTCTGCCCTGTACCGTCGCCTTTCAGTGGCCTTACCAGCTAAGTTAACTAAAATCTTTATAAAATGGAGGCAGGACATTCCTTCTCTCACGGAGGAGGTCTGGGAGGAGTGCGTCTCCTCATATGTGTCGAATACAATCTCTGCTAGGGATCGTTTTGTTCAATTGAAGTTTTTGCACCGGGCATATTATACCCCGAGTAGGCTGGCCACCATCTACCCAGAGAGGTCCTCCTGAATAGATTCCTGGGGATCGTTACAACTGGATGTACCTCCGCCTGATCCGGGCGAGGGTCCTTAATGGATCCGGACTGGGCTGGGCGGACCGAGGCCTGTGAGATGTTGGGGCACCCCTCTCCCCCCCATCCCCCCTCTTTGTAATTCTCTAGTCTCCTCCCCCTTACTCCTGCTCCCCCTCTCTTCCCCTTTAAAATCCTTGTAGTATTCTCTCCGCTCTTTCCACTCACTCCTGCTTTCTTCTGCCCCCCCCTCCCTCTTTCCCCCCCTTAATGTATCCAAGACTCACAGGTCCAGGTGAGAGTATTCTCCTATTGGTATACTTACCGTATTTATCGGCGTATAACACGCACTTTTTTCCCCTTAAAATCAGGGGAAATCGTGGGTGCGTGTTATACGCCGATCCCCGCTAATTGTGAGCTATCGGCGGCGACATTCACATAGCGAATAGTTTTAAATATGGCGCCGCGGAGTTCGGAGGGACTCGGCGGAGCTGAACGAGCGCCGCCGAAATCACAGAGCCGAGATGCACATAGTCGAGTGTATTCGGCTCTTTCCGGCGCCGCTCACAGTCACGCCCAGTCCCGCCATTGGACCTGTGTTATGTCCATCATAGGGCGGGACTGGGATCGACAACGAGAAGAGCCGAATACACTCGACTATGTGTTCCGCCGGCGCCGAGTCCCTCCGAACTCCGCGGTGCCATATTTAAAACATGCAGCTATGTGTATGTCGGCGGCGATCAAGCATGGACACTGGGGGCAAAGCTGCACTGACAAGGCTGCACTGGGGCAAAGCTGCACTGACAAGGCTGCACTGGGGCAAAGCTGCACTGACAAGGCTGCACTGGAGCAAAGCTGCACTGACAAGACTGCACTGGGGCAAAGAGGAGAGATCGGGGATCCAGTGTACATAAGATGACATGGAGAGGAGATCGGGGATCCTGTGTACATAAGATAACATGGAGAGGAGATCGGGGATCCTGTGTACATAAGATAACATGGAGGAGATCGGGGATCCTGTGTACATAAGACAACATGGAGAGGAGATCGGGGATCCTGTGTACATAAGATAACATGGAGGAGAGATCGGGGATTCTGTGTACATAAGATAACATGGAGGAGAGATCGGGGATCCTGTGTACATAAGATAACATGGAGAAGAGATCGGGGATCCTGTGTACATAAGATAACATGGAGAGGAGATCGGGGATCCTGTGTACATAAGATAACATGGAGGAGAGATCAGGGATCCTGTGTACATAAGATAACAGAGAAGATCGGGGATCCTGTGTACATAAGATAACATGGAGGAGAGATCGGGGATCCTGTGTACATAAGATAACATGGAGGAGAGATCGGGGATCCTGTGTACATAAGATAACATGGAGGAGAGATCGGGAATCCTGTGTACATAAGATAACATGGAGGAGATCGGGGATCCTGTGTACATAAGATAACATGGAGGAGATCGGGGATCCTGTGTACATAAGATAACATGGAGGAGATCGGGGATCCTGTGTACATAAGATAACATGGAGAGGAGATCGGGGATCCTGTGTACATAAGATAACATGGAGAGGAGATCGGGGATCCTGTGTACATAAGATAACATGGAGGAGAGATCGGGGATCCTGTGTACATAAGATAACATGGAGAGGAGATCGGGGATCCTGTGTACATAAGATAACATGGAGGAGAGATCGGGGATCCTGTGTACATAAGATAACATGGAGGAGAGATCGGGGATCCTGTGTACATAAGATAACATGGAGAGAAGATCGGGGATCCTGTGTACATAAGATAACATGGAGGAGATCGGGGATCCTGTGTACATAAGATAACATGGAGGAGAGATCGGGGATCCTGTGTACATAAGATAACATGGAGAGGAGATCGGTGATCCTGTGTACATAAGATAACATGGAGAGGAGATCGGGGATCCTGTGTATATAAGATAACATGAAGGAGAGATCGGGGATCCTGTGTACATAAGATAACATGGAGGAGAGATCGGGGATCCTGTGTACATAAGATAACATGGAGAGGAGATCGGGGATCCTGTGTACATAAGATAACATGGAGGAGAGATCGGGGATCCTGTGTACATAAGATAACATGGAGGAGAGATCGGGGATCCTGTGTACATAAGATAACATGAAGAGAAGATCGGGGATCCTGTGTACATAAGATAACATGGAGAGGAGATCGGGGATCCTGTGTACATAAGATAACATGGAGGAGAGATCGGGGATCCTGTGTACATAAGATAACATGGAGGAGAGATCGGGGATCCTGTGCACATAAGATAACATGGAGGAGAGATCGGGGATCCTGTGTACATAAGATAACATGGAGGAGATCGGGGATCCTGTGTACATAAGATAACTTGGAGGAGAGATCGGGGATCCTGTGTACATAAGATAACATGGAGAGGAGATCGGGGATCCTGTGTACATAAGATAACATGGAGGAGAGATCGGGGATCCTGTGTACATAAGATAACAGAGGAGAGATCGGGGATCCTGTGTACATAAGATAACATGGAGGAGAGATCGTGGATCCTGTGTACATAACATAACATGGAGGAGATCGGGGATCCTGTGTACATAAGATAACATGGAGGAGATCGGGGATCCTGTGTACATAAGATAACATGGAGGAGATCGGGGATCCTGTGTACATAAGATGACATGGAGGAGAGATCGGGGATCCTGTGTACATAAGATAACATGGAGAGGAGATCGGGGATCCTGTGTACATAAGATAACATGGAGGAGAGATCGGGGATCCTGTGTACATAAGATAACATGGAGAGGAGATCGGGGATCCTGTGTACATAAGATAACATGGAGGAGATCAGGGATCCTGTGTACATAAGATGACATGGAGAGGAGATCGGGGATCCTGTGTACATAAGATAACATGGAGGAGAGATAGGGGATCCTGTGTACATAAGATAACATGGAGGAGAGATCGGGGATCCTGTGTACATAAGATAACATGGAGGAGAGATCGGGGATCCTGTGTACATAAGATAACATGGAGGAGAGATCGGGGATCCTGTGTACATAAGATAACATGGAGGAGAGATCGGGGATCCTGTGTACATAAGATAACATGGAGGAGAGATCGGGGATCCTGTGTACATAAGATAACAGAGGAGAGATCAGGGATCCTGTGTACATAAGATAACATGGAGGAGATCGGGGATCCTGTGTACATAAGATAACATGGAGGAGACCGGGGATCCTGTGTACATAAGATAACATGGAGGAGATCGGGGATCCTGTGTACATAAGATGACATGGAGGAGAGATCGGGGATCCTGTGTACATAAGATAACATGGAGGAGAGATCGGGGATCCTGTGTACATAAAATAACATGGAGAGGAGATCGGGGATCCTGTGTACATAAGATAACATGGAGGAGATCGGGGATCCTGTGTACATAAGATAACATGGAGAGGAGATCGAGGATCCTGTGTACATAAGATAACATGGAGGAGAGATCGGGGATCCTGTGTACATAAGATAACATGGAGGAGAGATCGGGGATCCTGTGTACATAAGATAACATGGAGGAGATCGGGGATCCTGTGTACATAAGATAACATGGAGAGGAGATCGGGGATCCTGTGTACATAAGATAACATGGAGAGGAGATCGGGGATCCTGTGTACATAAGATAACATGGAGGAGATCGGGGATCCTGTGTACATAAGATAACATGGAGGAGAGATCGGGGATCCTGTGTACATAAGATAACATGGAGGAGAGATCGGGGATCCTGTGTACATAAGATAACATGGAGAGGAGATCGGGGATCCTGTGTACATAAGATAAAATGGAGGAGAGATCGGGGATCCTGTGTACATAAGATAACATGGAGGAGATCGGGGATCCTGTGTACATAAGATGACATGGAGAGGAGATCGGGGATCCTGTGTACATAAGATAACATAGAGGCGAGATCGGGGATCCTGTGTACATAAGATGACATGGAGAGGAGATCGGGGATCCTGTGTACATAAGATAACATGGAGGGGAGATCGGGGATCCTGTGTACATAAGATAACATGGAGGGGAGATCGGGGATCCTGTGTACATAAGATAACATGGAGAGGAGATCGGGGATCCTGTGTACATAAGATAACATAGAGGAGATCGGGGATCCTGTGTACATAAGATGAAATGGAGGAGAGATCGGGGATCCTGTGTACATAAGATAACATGGAGAGGAGATCGGGGATCCTGTGTACATAAGATAACATGGAGGAGAGATCGGGGATCCTGTGTACATAAGATAACATGGAGGAGAGATCGGGGATCCTGTGTACATAAGATAACATGGAGGAGATCGGGGATCCTGTGTACATAAGATGACATGGAGAGGAGATCGGGGATCCTGTGTACATAAGATAACATGGAGGAGATCGGGGATCCTGTGTACATAAGATAACATGGAGGAGATCGGGGATCCTGTGTACATAAGATAACATGGAGGAGATTGGGGATCCTGTGTACATAAGATAACATGGAGGAGAGATCGGGGATCCTGTGTACATAAGATAACATGGAGAGGAGATCGGGGATCCTGTGTACATAAGATAACATGGAGGAGAGATCGGGGATCCTGTATACATAAGATAACATGGAGGAGAGATCGGGGATCCTGTGTACATAAGATAACATGGAGGAGAGATCGGGGATCCTGTGTACATAAGATAACATGGAGGAGAGATCGGGGATCCTGTGTACATAGGATAACATGGAGGAGATCGGGGATCCTGTGTACATAAGATGACATGGAGAGGAGATCGGAGATCCTGTGTACATAAGATAACATGGAGGAGAGATCGGGGATCCTGTGTACATAAGATAACATGGAGAGGAGATCGGGGATCCTGTGTACATAAGATAACATGGAGGAGAGATCGGGGATCCTGTGTACATAAGATAACATGGAGGAGAGATCGGGGATCCTGTGTACATAAGATAACATGGAGGAGAGATCGGGGATCCTGTGTACATAAGATAACATGGAGGAGATCGGGGATCCTGTGTACATAAGATGACATGGAGAGGATATCGGGGATCCTGTGTACATAAGATAACATGGAGAGGAGATCGGGGATCCTGTGTACATAAGATAACATGGAGGAGAGATCGGGGATCCTGTGTACATAAGATAACATGGAGGAGAGATCGGGAATCCTGTGTACATAAGATAACATGGAGGAGAGATCGGGGATCCTGTGTACATAAGATAACATGGAGGAGATCGGGGATCCTGTGTACATAAGATGACATGGAGAGGATATCGGGGATCCTGTGTACATAAGATAACATGGAGGAGATCAGGGATCCTGTGTACATAAGATAACATGGAGGAGATCGGGGATCCCGTGTACATAAGATAACATGGAGGAGATCTGGGATCCTGTGTACATAAGATAACATGGAGAGGAGATCGGGGATCCTGTGTACATAAGATAACATGGAGAGGAGATCGGGGATCCTGTGTACATAAGATAACATGGAGAGATCGCGGATCCTGTGTACATAAGATAACATGGAGGAGAGATCGGGGATCCTGTGTACATAAGATAACATGGAGAGGAGATCGGGGATCCTGTGTACATAAGATAACATGGAGGAGAGATCGGGGATCCTGTGTACATAAGATAACATGGAGGAGAGATCGGGGATCCTGTGTACATAAGATAACATGGAGGAGAGATCGGGGATCCTGTGTACATAAGATAACATGGAGGAGATCGGGGATCCTGTGTACATAAGATGACATGGAGAGGAGATCGGGGATCCTGTGTACATAAGATAACATGGAGAGGAGATCGGGGATCCTGTGTACATAAGATAACATGGAGGAGATCGGGGATCCTGTGTACATAAGATAACATGGAGAGGAGATCGGGGATCCTGTGTACATAAGATGACATGGAGAGGAGATCGGGGATCCTGTGTACATAAGATAACATGGAGGAGATCGGGGATTCTGTGTACATAAGACAACATGGAGAGGAGATCGGGGATCCTGTGTACATAAGATAACATGGAGGAGAGATCGGGGATCCTGTGTACATAAGATAACATGGAGGAGATCGGGGATCCTGTGTACATAAGATAACATGGAGAGGAGACCGGGGATCCTGTGTACATAAGATAACATGGAGGAGATCGGGGATCCTGTGTACATAAGATAACATGGAGGAGATCGGGGATCCTGTGTACATAAGATAACATGGAGGAGAGATCGGGGATCCTGTGTACATAAGATAACATGGAGGAGATCGGGGATCCTGTGTACATAAGATAACATCGAGGAGATCGGGGATCCTGTGTACATAAGATGACATGGAGAGGATATCGGGGATCCTGTGTACATAAGATAACATGGAGGAGATCGGGGATCCTGTGTACATAAGATAACATGGAGGAGATCGGGGATCCTGTGTACATAAGATAACATGGAGGAGATCGGGGATCCTGTGTACATAAGATAACATGGAGAGGAGATCAGGGATCCTGTGTACATAAGATAACATGGAGGAGATCGGGGATCCTGTGTACATAAGATAACATGGAGAGGAGATCGGGGATCCTGTGTACATAAGATAACATGGAGAGGAGATTGGGGATCCTGTGTACATAAGATGACATGGAGAGGAGATCGGGGATCCTGTGTACATAAGATAACATGGAGGAGATCGGGGATCCTGTGTACATAAGATGACATGGAGGAGAGATCGGGGATCCTGTGTACATAAGATAACATGGAGGAGATCGGGGATCCTGTGTACATAAGATGACATGGAGAGGAGATCGGGGATACTGTGTACATAAGATAACATGGAGGAGAGATCGGGGATCCTGTGTACATAAGATAACATGGAGGAGAGATCGGGGATCCTGTGTACATAAGATAACATGGAGGAGAGATCGGGGATCCTGTGTACATAAGATAACATGGAGGAGAGATCGGGGATCCTGTGTACATAAGATAACATGGAGGAGAGATCGGGGATCCTGTGTACATAAGATAACATGGAGGAGAGATCGGGGATCCTGTGTACATAAGATAACAGAGGAGAGATCGGGGATCCTGTGTACATAAGATAACATGGAGGAGATCGGGGATCCTGTGTACATAAGATAACATGGAGGAGACCAGGGATCCTGTGTACATAAGATAACATGGAGGAGATCAGGGATCCTGTGTACATAAGATGACATGGAGGAGATCGGGGATCCTGTGTACACATAAGATAACATGGAGAGGAGATCGGGGATCCTGTGTACATAAGATAACATGGAGGAGATCGGGGATCCTGTGTACATAAGATAACATGGAGAGGAGATCGGGGATCCTGTGTACATAAGA
Source organism: Lithobates clamitans (assembly GCA_037952925.1). Lineage (NCBI taxonomy): Eukaryota > Metazoa > Chordata > Amphibia > Anura > Ranidae > Lithobates > Lithobates clamitans. Next base: position 130,648 of record JBBGZY010003223.1, read on the forward strand.
TGACATGGAGAGGAGATCGGGGATCCTGTGTACATAAGATAACATAGAGGCGAGATCGGGGATCCTGTGTACATAAGATGACATGGAGAGGAGATCGGGGATCCTGTGTACATAAGATAACATGGAGGGGAGATCGGGGATCCTGTGTACATAAGATAACATGGAGAGGAGATCGGGGATCCTGTGTACATAAGATAACATAGAGGAGATCGGGGATCCTGTGTACATAAGATGAAATGGAGGAGAGATCAGGGATCCTGTGTACATAAGATAACATGGAGAGGAGATCGGGGATCCTGTGTACATAAGATAACATGGAGGAGAGATCGGGGATCCTGTGTACATAAGATAACATGGAGGAGAGATCGGGGATCCTGTGTACATAAGATAACATGGAGAGGAGATCGGGGATCCTGTGTACATAAGATAACATGGAGAGGAGATCGGGGATCCTGTGTACATAAGATAACATGGAGGAGAGATCGGGGATCCTGTGTACATAAGATAACATGGAGGAGATCGGGGATCCTGTGTACATAAGATAACATGGAGAGGAGATCGGGGATCCTGTGTAGATAAGATAACATGGAGGAGATCGGGGATCCTGTGTACATAAGATGACATGGAGAGGAGATCGGGGATCCTGTGTACATAAGATAACATGGAGGAGATCGGGGATCCTGTGTACATAAGATAACATGGAGGAGATCGGGGATCCTGTGTACATAAGATAACATGGAGGAGATCGGGGATCCTGTGTACATAAGATAACATGGAGGAGAGATCGAGGATCCTGTGTACATAAGATAACATGGAGAGGAGATCGGGGATACTGTGTACATAAGATAACATGGAGGAGAGATCGGGGATCCTGTGTACATAAGATAACATGGAGGAGAGATCGGGGATCCTGTGTACATAAGATAACATGGAGGAGAGATCGGGGATCCTGTGTACATAAGATAACATGGAGGAGAGATCGGGGATCCTGTGTACATAGGATAACATGGAGGAGATCGGGGATCCTGTGTACATAAGATGACATGGAGAGGAGATCGGAGATCCTGTGTACATAAGATAACATGGAGGAGAGATCGGGGATCCTGTGTACATAAGATAACATGGAGAGGAGATCGGGGATCCTGTGTACATAAGATAACATGGAGGAGAGATCGGGGATCCTGTGTACATAAGATAACATGGAGGAGATCGGGGATCCTGTGTACATAAGATAACATGGAGGAGAGATCGGGGATCCTGTGTACATAAGATAACATGGAGGAGATCGGGGATCCTGTGTACATAAGATGACATGGAGAGGATATCGGGGATCCTGTGTACATAAGATAACATGGAGAGGAGATCGGGGATCCTGTGTACATAAGATAACATGGAGAGGAGATCGGGGATCCTGTGTACATAAGATAACATGGAGGAGATCGGGGATCCTGTGTACATAAGATAACATGGAGGAGAGATCGGGGATCCTGTGTACATAAGATAACATGGAGGAGAGATCGGGGATCCTGTGTACATAAGATAACATGGAGGAGAGATCGGGGATCCTGTGTACATAAGATAACATGGAGGAGATCGGGGATCCTGTGTACATAAGATGACATGGAGAGGAGATCGGGGATCTTGTGTACATAAGATAACATGGAGAGGAGATCGGGGATCCTGTGTACATAAGATAACATGGAGGAGATCGGGGATCCTGTGTACATAAGATAACATGGAGAGGAGATCGGGGATCCTGTGTACATAAGATGACATGGAGAGGAGATCGGGGATCCTGTGTACATAAGATAACATGGAGGAGATCGGGGATTCTGTGTACATAAGACAACATGGAGAGGAGATCGGGGATCCTGTGTACATAAGATAACATGGAGGAGAGATCGGGGATCCTGTGTACATAAGATAACATGGAGGAGATCGGGGATCCTGTGTACATAAGATAACATGGAGAGGAGACCGGGGATCCTGTGTACATAAGATAACATGGAGGAGATCGGGGATCCTGTGTACATAAGATAACATGGAGGAGATCGGGGATCCTGTGTACATAAGATAACATGGAGGAGAGATCGGGGATCCTGTGTACATAAGATAACATGGAGGAGATCGGGGATCCTGTGTACATAAGATAACATGGAGGAGATCGGGGATCCTGTGTACATAAGATGACATGGAGAGGATATCGGGGATCCTGTGTACATAAGATAACATGGAGAGGAGATCGGGGATCCTGTGTACATAAGATAACATGGAGGAGAGATCGGGGATCCTGTGTACATAAGATAACATGGAGAGGAGATCGGGGATCCTGTGTACATAAGATAACATGGAGGAGATCAGGGATCCTGTGTACATAAGATGACATGGAGAGGAGATCGGGGATCCTGTGTACATAAGATAACATGGAGGAGAGATAGGGGATCCTGTGTACATAAGATAACATGGAGGAGAGATCGGGGATCCTGTGTACATAAGATAACATGGAGGAGAGATCGGGGATCCTGTGTACATAAGATAACATGGAGGAGAGATCGGGGATCCTGTGTACATAAGATAACATGGAGGAGAGATCGGGGATCCTGTGTACATAAGATAACATGGAGGAGAGATCGGGGATCCTGTGTACATAAGATAACAGAGGAGAGATCAGGGATCCTGTGTACATAAGATAACATGGAGGAGATCGGGGATCCTGTGTACATAAGATAACATGGAGGAGACCGGGGATCCTGTGTACATAAGATAACATGGAGGAGATCGGGGATCCTGTGTACATAAGATGACATGGAGGAGAGATCGGGGATCCTGTGTACATAAGATAACATGGAGGAGAGATCGGGGATCCTGTGTACATAAAATAACATGGAGAGGAGATCGGGGATCCTGTGTACATAAGATAACATGGAGGAGATCGGGGATCCTGTGTACATAAGATAACATGGAGAGGAGATCGGGGATCCTGTGTACATAAGATAACATGGAGGAGAGATCGGGGATCCTGTGTACATAAGATAACATGGAGGAGAGATCGGGGATCCTGTGTACATAAGATAACATGGAGGAGATCGGGGATCCTGTGTACATAAGATAACATGGAGAGGAGATCGGGGATCCTGTGTACATAAGATAACATGGAGAGGAGATCGGGGATCCTGTGTACATAAGATAACATGGAGGAGATCGGGGATCCTGTGTACATAAGATAACATGGAGGAGAGATCGGGGATCCTGTGTACATAAGATAACATGGAGGAGAGATCGGGGATCCTGTGTACATAAGATAACATGGAGAGGAGATCGGGGATCCTGTGTACATAAGATAAAATGGAGGAGAGATCGGGGATCCTGTGTACATAAGATAACATGGAGGAGATCGGGGATCCTGTGTACATAAGATGACATGGAGAGGAGATCGGGGATCCTGTGTACATAAGATAACATAGAGGCGAGATCGGGGATCCTGTGTACATAAGATGACATGGAGAGGAGATCGGGGATCCTGTGTACATAAGATAACATGGAGGGGAGATCGGGGATCCTGTGTACATAAGATAACATGGAGGGGAGATCGGGGATCCTGTGTACATAAGATAACATGGAGAGGAGATCGGGGATCCTGTGTACATAAGATAACATAGAGGAGATCGGGGATCCTGTGTACATAAGATGAAATGGAGGAGAGATCGGGGATCCTGTGTACATAAGATAACATGGAGAGGAGATCGGGGATCCTGTGTACATAAGATAACATGGAGGAGAGATCGGGGATCCTGTGTACATAAGATAACATGGAGGAGAGATCGGGGATCCTGTGTACATAAGATAACATGGAGGAGATCGGGGATCCTGTGTACATAAGATGACATGGAGAGGAGATCGGGGATCCTGTGTACATAAGATAACATGGAGGAGATCGGGGATCCTGTGTACATAAGATAACATGGAGGAGATCGGGGATCCTGTGTACATAAGATAACATGGAGGAGATTGGGGATCCTGTGTACATAAGATAACATGGAGGAGAGATCGGGGATCCTGTGTACATAAGATAACATGGAGAGGAGATCGGGGATCCTGTGTACATAAGATAACATGGAGGAGAGATCGGGGATCCTGTATACATAAGATAACATGGAGGAGAGATCGGGGATCCTGTGTACATAAGATAACATGGAGGAGAGATCGGGGATCCTGTGTACATAAGATAACATGGAGGAGAGATCGGGGATCCTGTGTACATAGGATAACATGGAGGAGATCGGGGATCCTGTGTACATAAGATGACATGGAGAGGAGATCGGAGATCCTGTGTACATAAGATAACATGGAGGAGAGATCGGGGATCCTGTGTACATAAGATAACATGGAGGAGAGATCGGGAATCCTGTGTACATAAGATAACATGGAGGAGAGATCGGGGATCCTGTGTACATAAGATAACATGGAGGAGATCGGGGATCCTGTGTACATAAGATGACATGGAGAGGATATCGGGGATCCTGTGTACATAAGATAACATGGAGGAGATCAGGGATCCTGTGTACATAAGATAACATGGAGGAGATCGGGGATCCCGTGTACATAAGATAACATGGAGGAGATCTGGGATCCTGTGTACATAAGATAACATGGAGAGGAGATCGGGGATCCTGTGTACATAAGATAACATGGAGAGGAGATCGGGGATCCTGTGTACATAAGATAACATGGAGAGATCGCGGATCCTGTGTACATAAGATAACATGGAGGAGAGATCGGGGATCCTGTGTACATAAGATAACATGGAGAGGAGATCGGGGATCCTGTGTACATAAGATAACATGGAGCAGAGATCGGGGATCCTGTGTACATAAGATAACATGGAGGAGAGATCGGGGATCCTGTGTACATAAGATAACATGGAGGAGAGATCGGGGATCCTGTGTACATAAGATAACATGGAGGAGATCGGGGATCCTGTGTACATAAGATGACATGGAGAGGAGATCGGGGATCCTGTGTACATAAGATAACATGGAGAGGAGATCGGGGATCCTGTGTACATAAGATAACATGGAGGAGATCGGGGATCCTGTGTACATAAGATAACATGGAGAGGAGATCGGGGATCCTGTGTACATAAGATGACATGGAGAGGAGATCGGGGATCCTGTGTACATAAGATAACATGGAGGAGATCGGGGATTCTGTGTACATAAGACAACATGGAGAGGAGATCGGGGATCCTGTGTACATAAGATAACATGGAGGAGAGATCGGGGATCCTGTGTACATAAGATAACATGGAGGAGATCGGGGATCCTGTGTACATAAGATAACATGGAGAGGAGACCGGGGATCCTGTGTACATAAGATAACATGGAGGAGATCGGGGATCCTGTGTACATAAGATAACATGGAGGAGATCGGGGATCCTGTGTACATAAGATAACATGGAGGAGAGATCGGGGATCCTGTGTACATAAGATAACATGGAGGAGATCGGGGATCCTGTGTACATAAGATAACATCGAGGAGATCGGGGATCCTGTGTACATAAGATGACATGGAGAGGATATCGGGGATCCTGTGTACATAAGATAACATGGAGGAGATCGGGGATCCTGTGTACATAAGATAACATGGAGGAGATCGGGGATCCTGTGTACATAAGATAACATGGAGGAGATCGGGGATCCTGTGTACATAAGATAACATGGAGAGGAGATCGGGGATCCTGTGTACATAAGATAACATGGAGGAGATCGGGGATCCTGTGTACATAAGATAACATGGAGAGGAGATCGGGGATCCTGTGTACATAAGATAACATGGAGAGGAGATTGGGGATCCTGTGTACATAAGATGACATGGAGAGGAGATCGGGGATCCTGTGTACATAAGATAACATGGAGGAGATCGGGGATCCTGTGTACATAAGATGACATGGAGGAGAGATCGGGGATCCTGTGTACATAAGATAACATGGAGGAGATCGGGGATCCTGTGTACATAAGATGACATGGAGAGGAGATCGGGGATACTGTGTACATAAGATAACATGGAGGAGAGATCGGGGATCCTGTGTACATAAGATAACATGGAGGAGAGATCGGGGATCCTGTGTACATAAGATAACATGGAGGAGAGATCGGGGATCCTGTGTACATAAGATAACATGGAGGAGAGATCGGGGATCCTGTGTACATAAGATAACATGGAGGAGAGATCGGGGATCCTGTGTACATAAGATAACATGGAGGAGAGATCGGGGATCCTGTGTACATAAGATAACAGAGGAGAGATCGGGGATCCTGTGTACATAAGATAACATGGAGGAGATCGGGGATCCTGTGTACATAAGATAACATGGAGGAGACCAGGGATCCTGTGTACATAAGATAACATGGAGGAGATCAGGGATCCTGTGTACATAAGATGACATGGAGGAGATCGGGGATCCTGTGTACACATAAGATAACATGGAGAGGAGATCGGGGATCCTGTGTACATAAGATAACATGGAGGAGATCGGGGATCCTGTGTACATAAGATAACATGGAGAGGAGATCGGGGATCCTGTGTACATAAGATGACATGGAGAGGAGATCGGGGATCCTGTGTACATAAGATAACATAGAGGCGAGATCGGGGATCCTGTGTACATAAGATGACATGGAGAGGAGATCGGGGATCCTGTGTACATAAGATAACATGGAGGGGAGATCGGGGATCCTGTGTACATAAGATAACATGGAGAGGAGATCGGGGATCCTGTGTACATAAGATAACATAGAGGAGATCGGGGAAACTGTGTACATAAGATGAAATGGAGGAGAGATCAGGGATCCTGTGTACATAAGATAACATGGAGAGGAGATCGGGGATCCTGTGTACATAAGATAACATGGAGGAGAGATCGGGGATCCTGTGTACATAAGATAACATGGAGGAGAGATCGGGGATCCTGTGTACATAAGATAACATGGAGAGGAGATCGGGGATCCTGTGTACATAAGATAACATGGAGAGGAGATCGGGGATCCTGTGTACATAAGATAACATGGAGGAGAGATCGGGGATCCTGTGTACATAAGATAACATGGAGGAGATCGGGGATCCTGTGTACATAAGATAACATGGAGAGGAGATCGGGGATCCTGTGTAGATAAGATAACATGGAGGAGATCGGGGATCCTGTGTACATAAGATGACATGGAGAGGAGATCGGGGATCCTGTGTACATAAGATAACATGGAGGAGATCGGGGATCCTGTGTACATAAGATAACATGGAGGAGATCGGGGATCCTGTGTACATAAGATAACATGGAGGAGATCGGGGATCCTGTGTACATAAGATAACATGGAGGAGAGATCGAGGATCCTGTGTACATAAGATAACATGGAGAGGAGATCGGGGATACTGTGTACATAAGATAACATGGAGGAGAGATCGGGGATCCTGTGTACATAAGATAACATGGAGGAGAGATCGGGGATCCTGTGTACATAAGATAACATGGAGGAGAGATCGGGGATCCTGTGTACATAAGATAACATGGAGGAGAGATCGGGGATCCTGTGTACATAGGATAACATGGAGGAGATCGGGGATCCTGTGTACATAAGATGACATGGAGAGGAGATCGGAGATCCTGTGTACATAAGATAACATGGAGGAGATCGGGGATCTGGTGTACATAAGATAACATGGAGGAGATCGGGGATCCTGTGTACATAAGATAACATGGAGGAGATCGGGGATCCTGTGTACATAAGATAACATGGAGGAGATCGGGGATCCTGTGTACATAAGATAACATGGAGAGGAGATCGGGGATCCTGTGTACATAAGATAACATGGAGGAGAGATCGGGGATCCTGTGTACATAAGATAACATGGAGAGGAGATCGGGGATCCTGTGTACATAAGATAACATGGAGGAGAGATCGGGGATCCTGTGTACATAAGATAACATGGAGGAGAGATCGGGGATCCTGTGTACATAAGATAACATGGAGAGGAGATCGGTGATCCTGTGTACATAAGATAACATGGAGAGGAGATCGGGGATCCTGTGTATATAAGATAACATGAAGGAGAGATCGGGGATCCTGTGTACATAAGATAACATGGAGGAGAGATCGGGGATCCTGTGTACATAAGATAACATGGAGAGGAGATCGGGGATCCTGTGTACATAAGATAACATGGAGAGGAGATCGGGGATCCTGTGTACATAAGATAACATGGAGGAGAGATCGGGGATCCTGTGTACATAAGATAACATGGAGGAGATCGGGGATCCTGTGTACATAAGATAACATGGAGAGGAGATCGGGGATCCTGTGTAGATAAGATAACATGGAGGAGATCGGGGATCCTGTGTACATAAGATGACATGGAGAGGAGATCGGGGATCCTGTGTACATAAGATAACATGGAGGAGATCGGGGATCCTGTGTACATAAGATAACATGGAGGAGATCGGGGATCCTGTGTACATAAGATAACATGGAGGAGATCGGGGATCCTGTGTACATAAGATAACATGGAGGAGAGATCGAGGATCCTGTGTACATAAGATAACATGGAGAGGAGATCGGGGATACTGTGTACATAAGATAACATGGAGGAGAGATCGGGGATCCTGTGTACATAAGATAACATGGAGGAGAGATCGGGGATCCTGTGTACATAAGATAACATGGAGGAGAGATCGGGGATCCTGTGTACATAAGATAACATGGAGGAGAGATCGGGGATCCTGTGTACATAGGATAACATGGAGGAGATCGGGGATCCTGTGTACATAAGATGACATGGAGAGGAGATCGGAGATCCTGTGTACATAAGATAACATGGAGGAGATCGGGGATCTGGTGTACATAAGATAACATGGAGGAGATCGGGGATCCTGTGTACATAAGATAACATGGAGGAGATCGGGGATCCTGTGTACATAAGATAACATGGAGGAGATCGGGGATCCTGTGTACATAAGATAACATGGAGAGGAGATCGGGGATCCTGTGTACATAAGATAACATGGAGGAGAGATCGGGGATCCTGTGTACATAAGATAACATGGAGAGGAGATCGGGGATCCTGTGTACATAAGATAACATGGAGGAGAGATCGGGGATCCTGTGTACATAAGATAACATGGAGGAGAGATCGGGGATCCTGTGTACATAAGATAACATGGAGAGGAGATCGGTGATCCTGTGTACATAAGATAACATGGAGAGGAGATCGGGGATCCTGTGTATATAAGATAACATGAAGGAGAGATCGGGGATCCTGTGTACATAAGATAACATGGAGGAGAGATCGGGGATCCTGTGTACATAAGATAACATGGAGAGGAGATCGGGAATCCTGTGTACATAAGATAACATGGAGGAGAGATCGGGGATCCTGTGTACATAAGATAACATGGAGGAGAGATCGGGGATCCTGTGTACATAAGATAACATGAAGAGAAGATCGGGGATCCTGTGTACATAAGATAACATGGAGAGGAGATCGGGGATCCTGTGTACATAAGATAACATGGAGGAGAGATCGGGGATCCTGTGTACATAAGATAACATGGAGGAGAGATCGGGGATCCTGTGCACATAAGATAACATGGAGGAGAGATCGGGGATCCTGTGTACATAAGATAACATGGAGGAGATCGGGGATCCTGTGTACATAAGATAACTTGGAGGAGAGATCGGGGATCCTGTGTACATAAGATAACATGGAGAGGAGATCGGGGATCCTGTGTACATAAGATAACATGGAGGAGAGATCGGGGATCCTGTGTACATAAGATAACAGAGGAGAGATCGGGGATCCTGTGTACATAAGATAACATGGAGGAGAGATCGTGGATCCTGTGTACATAACATAACATGGAGGAGATCGGGGATCCTGTGTACATAAGATAACATGGAGGAGATCGGGGATCCTGTGTACATAAGATAACATGGAGGAGATCGGGGATCCTGTGTACATAAGATGACATGGAGGAGAGATCGGGGATCCTGTGTACATAAGATAACATGGAGAGGAGATCGGGGATCCTGTGTACATAAGATAACATGGAGGAGAGATCGGGGATCCTGTGTACATAAGATAACATGGAGAGGAGATCGGGGATCCTGTGTACATAAGATAACATGGAGGAGATCAGGGATCCTGTGTACATAAGATGACATGGAGAGGAGATCGGGGATCCTGTGTACATAAGATAACATGGAGGAGAGATAGGGGATCCTGTGTACATAAGATAACATGGAGGAGAGATCGGGGATCCTGTGTACATAAGATAACATGGAGGAGAGATCGGGGATCCTGTGTACATAAGATAACATGGAGGAGAGATCGGGGATCCTGTGTACATAAGATAACATGGAGGAGAGATCGGGGATCCTGTGTACATAAGATAACATGGAGGAGAGATCGGGGATCCTGTGTACATAAGATAACAGAGGAGAGATCAGGGATCCTGTGTACATAAGATAACATGGAGGAGATCGGGGATCCTGTGTACATAAGATAACATGGAGGAGACCGGGGATCCTGTGTACATAAGATAACATGGAGGAGATCGGGGATCCTGTGTACATAAGATGACATGGAGGAGAGATCGGGGATCCTGTGTACATAAGATAACATGGAGGAGAGATCGGGGATCCTGTGTACATAAAATAACATGGAGAGGAGATCGGGGATCCTGTGTACATAAGATAACATGGAGGAGATCGGGGATCCTGTGTACATAAGATAACATGGAGAGGAGATCGGGGATCCTGTGTACATAAGATAACATGGAGGAGAGATCGGGGATCCTGTGTACATAAGATAACATGGAGGAGAGATCGGGGATCCTGTGTACATAAGATAACATGGAGGAGATCGGGGATCCTGTGTACATAAGATAACATGGAGAGGAGATCGGGGATCCTGTGTACATAAGATAACATGGAGAGGAGATCGGGGATCCTGTGTACATAAGATAACATGGAGGAGATCGGGGATCCTGTGTACATAAGATAACATGGAGGAGAGATCGGGGATCCTGTGTACATAAGATAACATGGAGGAGAGATCGGGGATCCTGTGTACATAAGATAACATGGAGAGGAGATCGGGGATCCTGTGTACATAAGATAAAATGGAGGAGAGATCGGGGATCCTGTGTACATAAGATAACATGGAGGAGATCGGGGATCCTGTGTACATAAGATGACATGGAGAGGAGATCGGGGATCCTGTGTACATAAGATAACATAGAGGCGAGATCGGGGATCCTGTGTACATAAGATGACATGGAGAGGAGATCGGGGATCCTGTGTACATAAGATAACATGGAGGGGAGATCGGGGATCCTGTGTACATAAGATAACATGGAGGGGAGATCAGGGATCCTGTGTACATAAGATAACATGGAGAGGAGATCGGGGATCCTGTGTACATAAGATAACATAGAGGAGATCGGGGATCCTGTGTACATAAGATGAAATGGAGGAGAGATCGGGGATCCTGTGTACATAAGATAACATGGAGAGGAGATCGGGGATCCTGTGTACATAAGATAACATGGAGGAGAGATCGGGGATCCTGTGTACATAAGATAACATGGAGGAGAGATCGGGGATCCTGTGTACATAAGATAACATGGAGGAGATCGGGGATCCTGTGTACATAAGATGACATGGAGAGGAGATCGGGGATCCTGTGTACATAAGATAACATGGAGGAGATCGGGGATCCTGTGTACATAAGATAACATGGAGGAGATCGGGGATCCTGTGTACATAAGATAACATGGAGGAGATTGGGGATCCTGTGTACATAAGATAACATGGAGGAGAGATCGGGGATCCTGTGTACATAAGATAACATGGAGAGGAGATCGGGGATCCTGTGTACATAAGATAACATGGAGGAGAGATCGGGGATCCTGTATACATAAGATAACATGGAGGAGAGATCGGGGATCCTGTGTACATAAGATAA